>PVKA01003691.1:0-89624 GCA_004027165.1 Ctenomys sociabilis | reverse complement strand
TCAGTGGAAACCCTATGTTTTATTCAGTAGCATCTTCTTCAACTTCCCGACAGTGGTTTCTCCATGTTATTCACCAGAGCCTCAGGAGTAGTGAATATGCAGTGTTATGTTTTTATTTTTTAAGATAAATATTATGTTATATATGGTCCCGCCCCCAGGTCACACTGAGACCATGAGCCTCTGTGTGGTGGTGTGCACCTGTAATCCCAGCACTGTCCTAAATACAAAAAAAAAAAAAAAAAAAAAAAAAAAAAAAGAAACTAAATATGTACTCGCACAAATGAAAGAAAATATTTCAAAGCATGTACTTTATGTTCTATGAGGAGTAAAAATATGGATGTGCATATACAAATGAAGGGTAAGATAGAACGATAATGCAAAGGAGAAGCCCAAATACTTCCTTCAATTATATATTCTGTTGTTTTAAAAACATTGTATATATACGCTAATGCACTCCATTTACACTATTCCTTTATCTTGGGTTGTTGAAAACAAAGTGTTGCGTTATTGTCTGTGTTTTCTTGTAAGAATGTTTTTAGTTTGTGTCTTGTACTCTGAGTAACCACTTTGAAGATAATGACACATAGCATAGTAACATATTAATATGCTCTTATTTTGTTATGAATTTTTTTTTCATAGAATAAAAAAGCATATACTTAAAAATATCCTCTTTGGTGTCCAGTGCCCCATATATCCCTACCTAGAGATCAAAACTGTGCTCATGAATAATTTCTGGTGCATTCCTGCATGAATACAGTGCAGCTAGCATAGACACACATAGCCAGAGATGCTTGCGCACACATGTGTGTATCTATGTGAAACGTTCCCATTCTGAAAGCAAAGGACAGCCTGTTTTCCTACTGCCGTATTTCCCCGTGGTCTGCTCTTAATGGGATCTACACACTGACACCTGCGTGCTTTCATGTTGCCCTGATGGGCCACAGCACAGACGTCCTTGATGTATTTTCGGTTCACATCCAGTCAAACCCATGATCTGGAAATGTGTATGTAGAAGACGTATTTAATGCACTCACTTCTCCTAGTGTCCTAGTGTAGCTGCACAACACGATATTGGGTGCCAGCTGTTTGCCTAACGATCGTGTGGGGGAGTATAGGCTGAGGCCAGCATTGTGAGAGTGCTACCATGGCCACTGGTTTAGGAATAAATGAAAATCAAAGTAGGAGGTGTGGTTTCTATTTAATGGAGGGTGCATCATTTTTGTATCATTTGGAAGTCCAAGCGGAGCCTTTGTAACTTGGAGACACCTGTATAGGCAACCGGACCCTGAATGACAGACTTTAATATTTTTACTTTTTGTAATAGCACGCAGTGTGTCAGCAAGTGCTTCCCTGTGTTTATCTTTGCACCTGTGTGTCACTGTGTCCTTGTGGGAGGTCACTGTGCATGGCTCGGTTGGGTCTCAGGTGTAGTGTCTCTCACGTGTTGGTGGTAACTGGTACGTTGCCTTCCAAGACGCCTGTAGGAATGTGTACCTGGTGAGTGTGCCACCTGGGCCCAGCTGAATGCCATGCTGAGGGCCCTCTGCCATGTCACCAGTGATGTCCCCGAGGCTTCTCATCACACTCGTATCTGACATACCCCTCATTCTCAGAAGCAGCTCAGAATGCAGAGGCAGAGATCCTAGGAGTTGCAACTAGGGCAGACATGTTCCCTGGAAGGGGTATTTATCATGCATCCTGTGCCAAGGTCCTGTGTGGCAGCCTGTGGGGAGCACACTGTGCGGCCTTCTGAGATTTCTTTGCCTGTCCGAGTTGTGGAGCTGCACGTCATGGAGACTTTGCATGCTGCTGTGGTGGGAAGGGAAGAAAGACCTGACAGAGGTCCTCTATATATCAGTGAGACTGTAGCCATGTTGGCCAGGGCCCGACTGCTTGAATGTGACACAGCTATTGTTTGTGAAAGAGATTTGATGCTTCATTAGAGAAAAACTGTGTACCGAAAGCCGGCTGAGATTTCTTAACGGCTTTCTGATGAAAGGAGCAAACAATCTAAATGCCAGATTGGTGGCATTTCGGGGTAGAATGCACCCTAGGACTGCGTTTCTATTTCCTCCCTTCCCTCAGCTTTGCTCAGCTGCATTCGTTTGCTGCTCTGAGGAAATGAGAAGGGGGCTGGCTGAGGTGGCAGAGAAGTAGCTGGGAACAGCGGAGCCCAGGCACGTGCGGCTCTCCACAGCCTCCGGGACACGTGGAGCTACCACTTGGGGCCTTCCATTTTTCTACCAAGACCTTCTAGCATGACTGAGACAGGGCTCCTAGGACCACAGAGTGGGGGAGCTGACATGCACAATATGGTTACCTCTTTTGTCACTGGACCTCAGAACATGGTAGGGCTGACCTTGAGTTTCTTCCCAGGAACCATTCCCTTGGGACTATCATTGTCCTCTGCATCACTCTGTGTGCAAGATCACACCACAAGGGCAGTAGATTCATTGTCTTAGACCCTCAAGAAGAGGAGACCCCCCCCCCCAGACAGGGGAGCAACTTGGGAGAGTGGTACCAACAATCTCTTCCTCTGGACAATGAGGAAAGTTTCCTACTCATGGCTGGAGTCATCTTTTAAAAGGAAAATCCAGTCAATTGTAAATCCCCAACTCCTTGCCTAGGCCTTGAGCCCTGCCTAGACCTTGAGTCCTGCCTACAGCTCCAGTTTCAACTTGTATCATTCAGCCTCTTCCATGTATATATGCACATGGCCACAGCAGACGTGTGGACTTTGAGCTCACCACCCTGCTCCTTGCCTTAAGACTCTTGTCCTACAGTGCTGTTGGCCTGGCCTCCTTTAGGTGGATTCCATCTAATCTTTAGATCTCCAGCAAGGTTTTCTTCCATTTAACATGACACAGGCACTTCGGTCACTCTGATGCTGATTTCTTTTACACTTCTTACTGTTTGTAGTTGTACACAACTATCATTTGTCTCTCTGTTTGATTGCCTCCCTCCCTGTTGATCATGTCTCTGCCCACTAGGATGTGGGTTCTTGGAGGCAGGGATCGGACGGGACATATTGAATGCTGATAGAAATCAGTGTTTTGTGAACAACATGGAATGGTTCCAGAGAGGGAATGGCATGTGGGGACCAGGCAGCTGGTTTAGTAAGAGCAGAAAGACAAATGGGCCACCTGTGGGGCTAGCAAGAGAAGGACCTTGGCCTGCAAGGACAGAGGGAGAGGGACTCATGTAATGGGGGAGACCCAATCGCTGCTGACAGAGAGACAGGGGGGCAGGAAAGAGCCAAAGAGAGGCAGATTCCAGCTCCTCCTGCCTTCCAGCCATGATTCCCCTGGCTGACTACAGAGGGGAGCCACTGGCAAGGCTTGCTGGGAAACAGAACTGGTGCAGGCTGGCTCCTGCAATCGCACACAGGGCAGGCAAAGACAAGAATCAGCGTGGGTCTGGGCACTCTGGTGACTCTCACAGCCCCATCAGCTCTCATCATCCCACAAATAGAACAGGGTCTCACCAAGTTGGCCTCCAATGGATGGATGCCTGGAACACATCTGTTGGTGTGACTCAGTTCCGGTGCTGGTGTTAACGGGCTCATCCCATCCGGATATTCAAATGCCTGAGCACAGAGGGAGGGACTCTGAGCTTGAGCCTTAGTCACACCCTTAGGCCCCTGCACACTCTGAGCCTGCTTTGCCTCCTCTCTTGGGTGTCCCAGCCCCGAGGAGGGAGACATATTCTCATTTCTGGAAATAACCCTTTTGTGAGCCACTGACACTTTTAGACATGCAGCGCTGTTACTTGAGGAACTCCTTTGAAGATCATTTTCGACTTAGTTTCTGGGTTCAGTTTTAAAATCTGTAATGTTAGGGACCCTTTCCAGAGTCTTGAATTTATTCCCAGTGCCGTGATGTTAAGGGGAGAGGGCAGCTGGCACTGAATTCTGTATTTCCAATGATCTTTATTTGATGACCCTGGGGAATTTATTTCACTTCTTAAGCAAAACACCTTCATAGGAGCGCAAACTGGTGAGATAAACAGCCCAAGTAAAGCCCTACTGCTTATAAGTATCTGATAATGTTTATTCCTTCCTCCCACAGTCAGCTTTCCCCAGCCCAGGTCTCACCAGAAGCTCCTTCTAGACTCTCCCTTGAAGTTCCAGGTTTCTTTCTGCTTATTTGCTTCCATGGAAGAATTTGGTTGAAGAACAAAACATGGTTGATCATTTATTACTGCATCTCCCCCTTCTAACATTTGTCCCTCTAGTGGACTAATGGTGGATTTTCCATGAAGTTTCCTTTAAGGATTTTCTGTATTATAAAAAATTTTAATCTCCATAAAGTGAGATTTCTGTGGCTCATTGGTGCAATCCATGCTTTTTTCTTTTTCCTTTTTTCTGAGGCAGTACCTTGGCTGCCTGGCCCCTGAAGTTTTCCATGAGGGCTGAATTTTGAGCAGCAATAGAAAGTTTTTCCCCTTTAAATGTTAGGGTTCACTGGTGCTTTAACAGTGCTCCATGTAAGTCCATTTTATTATAGGACTGCTGCAATGGCAGCAGGTTAGAACTCAGCGACTTTTATTCAAGCCTCTAATGGAACAATGATGACACCAGCCTGTAATTAAGGCATTTCTGGGAAGTTACTTTCATGGAGTTGGAGGAAGAAAGGTAACAGCCCATGTGGCTGGTGACAAAAGCTGTGCAGGAGAAGCTGTGATGTGAGAAGAGTACCCCTGTGCGCGGTGGGCCATCTGTGTGTTTTCCTGGAATGCTGTCTATGTGCTAATACAGCAGTAAGGGAAGGGTTCAGCGCCATGTACCTGATGGATACCTCAGTCTACTGAATCTCCAGATCTTTCCATGGCTCCTCCTGTGCTGCCCCAGAAACAGTGATGAGAAATAGGCAGTGACTTTCACAGCGGTTAGTCTCTGCCCCACCTACCTGCAGCCCTGGCCTTGCTCACGCTCCGGATGACATGGGATTTTCCTCCCTTCAAAAAGGACTGTCGAAGGTACTTTGCCCCCTGGCTCTTCCACCGCAGGAGCTTTGTGACAGCTGTCAGAAAGTGGAGCTCCCCACAAGACCCTAGTCTCATCCATTGGTCTTCATTTGGGACCTTGGTCCTCTCTGTTCTGAAGGGCACAAGAGTCCTGTTTTGAGAGTTGAAGGAAAGTGGTGGAATCCCATCTGGGCACTGTGGAAGGGGAATGACATTCAGGAACACATAACTGCTCCTCAGAGTCCTCTTTCCACATAGGGAACAGTGTAGGCTGAGCCAGCAGCTCAGACACAGGAAGGTGGACTCTCAGGCCATGGAGCCTCCCTTAGTGGGAGGTTTTAAAAACTAATTTCCCTTTTCGTTGGAGATACCACCCTTCCTGTCACCTCCTCTGTGTGTCCTTTCTATTGTAGAAGCACTTTATTTATTTATTTATTTATTTATTTATTATTATTATTATTATTTTTGGCAGAACTGGGAATTGAACTCAGGCCCTTGTGCTTGCCAGGGAAGCACTTATTCCACTGAGCCATCTCCCAGCCCTGTAGAAGCACTTTAGTACGTTATTTCATTTAACCTCCATGGCAACCGTATCCACTTAAAACTCTTATTAGATAATCAATAGTGTTCTAAATATGATCCAATTTAAAAGAGAAACGGAGAGCAACCTATTCATAGGCCTTATAAACATTTTCATTTTCTAAATTATCATGCAGTCAAAATGATTTCTTTTTCTGTTCGGTGTACTGGTCTACAGATCTCGGCATAAGTGTGGGGACACTGGACCACAGTGTGGTCAGAATGCTAAGTTATTTCTTTGTCCATCAGTCACCCTCCTTTGCCATAACCCCTGACTACTACAGAGCTGTTTTTCTATCACAGTGGTTTTTGTCTTTGCAAGAATGTTAAGGACATACAGTACTCAGTATGTTGCCTACCAACTGTGGCTTCTCTTTTCTTTTTAATGTATTTGGCACAGGGTCTCACTATGCACCTCAGACTCATAGCGATCCTCCTATTTTTAGCCTCCCCAGTGCTTGAGATTACTGGCATGTGCCCCCACACCCGGTCTTGGTGGCCAGCTCAGCATGCCTGGGAGTGGGGCCCGTGCAGCGTGTCGTGCTGGGATTGAAACCCGGTCCCTGAGCTTGCCTATATTTCACTGAGCTATCTCTCTGGCCCTGCCATTTTTTAAAAATTAGATCTCATATTGACAATAAACAATCATGTGAGCTCACCTGTCTGCCAGACAGTGTCTGCAGGTAGAGATTTGCATAGATGTTTTTGAAAAACAGTAGTAAGCCATCTGTTTCATCATGTAGGAGAATTTTTATGTAATATTTATGTTGTAGGTTCTACTTAAGGCCCCCGCCTTTATGCGCCCAAGGTGCATTTACTGGATTAGCGTTTTGTTGGAACAGTGTCTATTAAAGCACAACAAAATAAAATGAAATGTTGCATTTTATGGATCAGGCACCTGTTAAGTACTCTATTGTTTCATTTATGCAAATATATATCCTCTGGTGGCACCTAAGGGTCATGTCATTGTTTGTCATTGGTTTAAGCTCAGAAGAATTTGAATGGCTCCTTCCAAGAGAATTTTCTCAGCAACTTGTAAGACTCCTTATGAGAGTGAGAGTATCCTTGTCTTCATTGGAGGCTTGCTGCTACTACCTGGTGGCTTTGAGACCTTCATTTCTGTTTCAGATACTGACACCTAGTGGACCCCCATCCATTGTCTTATCCAAGTGCAAGTGATGGTCCTGTACCTGCAGGTGCGCAGCTGGAGATCCAGATGCCTGCGATGCTCAGAAAAGATTGGCTTAGTGAAGCCCACTGGGGCCCTGGTGGCCTCTCACACACCAGCTGCATGCTGTGTGAGGGCCGTCTATGCCTTCGGGGCTGGCTGCTGCTGGAGAGTGGGGCTGTGTGCACTGGTGGCGGGGAACAGGCTGGTTCAAGGTGGAGAAGGAGCTGCTCCAGTAAGGTTTGCCTGCCATGGAGGTAATTGGGTGGATGGATTTGTTGATAGATATCTGACAGCGGCCAGCTGGCTTCTTAGGGAGTCAGAAGAGATAAACCTGTCAAGAGGCTCTCTACTGGGTTTAGGCCCAGTATTGTCACTGTTGGCAGGCAGGGTTTATGCCCTTCCAAAGAAGAGTGGGTGGCTTGTGGTGTCCTTCCTCAGAGTGCCAAGGAATCCTAGTCTCCAAGACCATGCTGGGGGAATCTAACTGTGCCATAGAGTTTGCAGATGCCAAGCAGTCTTTCTCCTGGCCCAGGTGGTGGCTGGCATTCATTTCTGAGACACAAGCTCTGGCTTGCATTGTAAAACTATCTATTATCTGTCTGTCTGTCTGTCTATCTATCATCTATCATCTATCTATCTATCTACAGTTGAGCCCAATGCCTTTTCATAAGCTACCTCTGCAGCCTAGTTTTTATTTTGAAACAGGACTTCACTATGTTGCCCAGGCTGGGCTCAAACTTTCAGTCCTCTTGCCTCAGCTTCCCAGAGGCTAGGATGACAGAATTACGGTGTTCAGCTACAAAACTTTATATCTTTGTCTCTCAAGAAAGCACTTTGAAATACAAATAAGGGTGCCTTTGTATTTTAAACCTTGGAGTTCAATGTTTCATCAGTTGACTGATTGGCTTTAATTACTTTTTTTTTAGTACTGGGAATCCAACTTGGGATCTTGACTTATCAGGTACATGCTTGTGCCACTGAACTGTCTTTCCTGCCTGGTTTGCTTTAATAGATAGCTGGTATCATCCATTATGAAGAGGCATTAGATTTCAGACTGCTGGGTAGTTAAGAGCGACTCATGACTGCTGGTGCTAAAACACCTGCTTTCTGGCTGGGTGATCCTTGGTCTGATTTCTAACTTTTTGGAGCCTTGCCTTCCCCATCTATTACATGAGGATAGCAACTTACATTGGGCATGTGAAGACTGAATTAGCCAGGATGTGTGTCAGGCAGCTAACAGATCCCAGCCTTTTATTTTAAGTTCACTTTGGCTCCTCCTCAGTTAGCCATCTCTACAGTTTATCATGTCTGGGCTAAGAACTGCCGATCAATCTGATGGTCTTACCTTATAGGGAAAAAGCTGGGGTCTGTGAAGACTCAGTTTTGTCCCCAGAGGCAGAACAGAACTAGGGGTGTCTCTTGGCTCTTAACCCCTTTCTTCACACTACAGAGCAGAAAACTAATAATAATCTGGAGAATCTGTTGGCATTGGGTACTTTCTAACTGGAAATCTCTATTAACTTGGACTCTCCTGCCTCGTTGAGAAAATACTAATTACATTCCAGATGAACAACTTTTCTCTGGAGACAGGTGTCGCTTCAGTAGAGTTTGACTGCTAAGCATATTTTCCCTGTGCTCATTTATCTGCATAACTCAAGTGTGTACTTTGCAAGGGCTATTCATTTGCCAATCAGGAGTGATGACAGAGTTGATTGCCACTTGACCCCCTCAGCTGGTCCTTTCTCTCTGCTGTTTGCCCTTTCTGTCCCATTGTCCCAATGCTTAACAACCTAGCAGGTGATGACAAGGTTGTCAATAAGCAAGCTCAAAATAAGGCAGCGGTAACTCTTTTTGCCCTGAGAGTGAGAGATCCAGGTTGTGTTTCCGCTCTTTGAAGTGATGCATGTGTGAAGCCAGGTGTGGGAAGAGCACTTGCTATACCTTCAGGTTGCATACGGGTCTCCGGGTGAGCAACCCCTACTCCCATCTCAAAAATAAGTCCTTGTGATTTGGAAATATATTGTCTTGTTGCACTGCAGGTGTTTCAAGTTTTGGCTGTTGCTCAGTCTGCAAACCAGGCAATCCCCCATTGTCCCTGTGGGTGATCTGTAGTCACACCGAGTTGGATCCTCTTATTACTGATCACCTGTCCGGACAGGCAGCATCATCTGACGTTGCTAAAGCCCACATGATGGGGAGGATGAACCCAGATTTGGCGTCACCTCTCTGTGCGGTTGCTGTGTGTGTTGTCTTGACACAGGCTGTATCTGGATGAGGGCCATGGGTGGGTGTGCCCTACTCCTGACTTGCCTGTGCAAGGCGTTCCCCTCTGAGTGTGGAGAAGCAGAAGCTACTTGCACATGCGGGAAAGGGTCCAGACTCACAAGGATCTCTTCAGCCCAGGCTCCTCTTCAGATTCCATTCATCTTATTAGAGCCAGGGGGAACACTGAAGCGTGAATGAGCTGGGTGGGAGTGCGGCTGAATGAGCCCAGGTTTGCTGAGCAGGCTGATTCAGGAAGCGCCCTCCAGTTCCCGGCAGCTGACCGTGCAGACACCCTTACTAAGTGAATGTGGCATCCGTATTGGATGAAGGCCATTGCTGAGGATGAAACGTGATTACATGCCTACTCTAATCCTTGGCAGGCAGCACTTGCCATTTAGGGAGTTTTAAAGGACGTGTGTACTGTGGAGCTCATGCAAATCTGGGACAAAAGCCTCTCTAGGCAGAGATAGAAGAGATGTTCCATGAGCTTAGAAACCTAACCTTGGGACCATGGGAGCCTCAGTGAGGGCATGTAATGCTTCAGCAACCCTCACGGATGTGCAGATATGTGCCTTCTCTAGTCACATCTGCAGACTTAATGATGAGCTAAGAACATTTCTGCTCGCTATGGCAGTTCACAGAACTGTAAATTCCATGAATTCTAATGTCTCACTCAGCCACTTCAGGAATGAATGGGCAGGATGAATGGGCTAGAATTAATTGGAAGCCTTCTTCTAGGGAGTTTTGAAGGTATTCCCGGGTGCCATGAAATGCTGTTTCTTATTCACTGAGCCCCATGAATCTGAAGGGAACTCACTTTGGGTAACACTGCAAGAGAAAGTTACTACTGAGGAACATGGCATGGTTCTTGGTGTTGCCCTGAGCAATATTCAGAGTATTGAGACCCACCTGGTGAGAAGGTTTTGTTTCCTTTTATGTTTGCTTGACCACTGGGAGAAAAGATGCCCTAGGTTTTACCAATCTCTAACAGCTGTCTAGCCTTAGGGGATCAGCCTGCAGCCTGGAATTCAACACAATGTGCTAAAAACAGGTGCTAATGAAGAAAATGATCTGATAGAAGCAGTGAAGTTACCTGATGTGAGGTTTTACTTGTATATTTAGGATCACTTTCTAGTTAAATGTAGCAGAAGGGGTGAACGTTTCTGATTTCTGATAAGTTCCGTGAAAAAGCAAACTCATTTTATTTATTTATTTTTGCGGTACCAGGGGTTGAACTCAGGACCCTGTGTTTGCCAGGCAAGCGTTTATTCTACTGAGCTATCTCCCAGCCCCCACCCCAAAAAGTAAATTTAAAAGGATCCTATTCAAGGAAAGAAATTTCACAGTTACTTGTGTATACGGAACCCTGTTATAAACATGTCGGGACAGCACATGAGCGAGACCCTGACCTTGGCAGGGGATGAGCCCAAAGCTCTGGGGAGGAGAAAGCCAGGGCTGTTTCCTGCCCCACAGGTTGCTGGCAGACTGCCTGTACAAAGGCCCCATGGAAGCACTGTGCCCCGCCCTCCCCACCTTCCAGACAACGCTGGGTCACATTATAGCAGGTGTGGCATAATGACTGCTTTCTTTTAAAAGTGAAACAACTGGACTTGAGACCATGTCTTTTCTAAAGACATGTAGCTGGTAAGCTGCCAAACCAGCTTGCGCGTGTGTGGAGTCCCAAGTCTGTCCCTCACCCTATGCTGCCTAAGCATGGCACTAGGGATGTGTAATGAGAGGGAATCCCAACAATACCCCATTCAGTGCCATTGAAAAATTGAGTTTATAAGGAGGGAAAAGGAGGGAGGGCTGGCCAAATATCTCAGCTGATTAAAGCAGCTGCAAGCAGGAGCAGGGACCTGGGGGCTTGCTTCCTGGGCCTGCTGTGCCAGCCCACTCCCGAGGTGTGCTCAGATGGCAAGTGAATGATTTTTTTTTTTGCCTTTGGCTGGCTCAGGCTGCCTCAAGGCGGGTCTTTTTAATGTAGGTGGAGGTGGGGATCCAACCAAGGTATCCTGTGCCTGACTGTATGTGCATGAGCAAGCCTCCAAAAGTTGAGAATGATTTTTTTTGTTTTGAGACAGCAATTGAGACTGGGCATGGTGGCACGTGCCTGCAATCCCAGCTCTTGGGAGACTGTAAACAGGCGGATCACCATGAGTCTGATCTAATAGTGAGACCCTGAACACCTTGTAGACCCTTCCCTAAAATACAGGGGAAAAAAAGAGAAAAGGAAACCACATTATTAAAGAAGAGACAAAACACCAGACTTCACCGAGTCAAGACTAGTGTGGACTGTTGCGGTGACCTGTTACCTCTGTGTCCCTGTCCTTCTGTTTCTCTCCTGCCACTGGTTATGGAAAATCAATCTATGTTCCTGAATCCCTAATTTGTCTATTAGAGATCAGATCTGCTCATTCTTTTTTTTTTTTTTCTCAAAGTGTGAATCACCAAAGCTTTGGAATTTGGAGTACACTTGGGTTAGACTTACAGCAGCATTTACACAGTGATTCAATTTCTTTTTAAATAAGGGATGCTTTCACACTAGATTTTATTTGGCGTTCATCCATGATATTCTCACATGTTTTGGGTGGCCTTTCTCTAAATATCTGTGATACTGAGAGCTCAGTAGCATGCATTTATTCCATTTAAAAAATTTTCTCCTTAAATATCTAGACCATCAGGATACTACTTGAGTAGGGCGATCTTAATAAACCTCCATGAACATAATTAACTCATTATGCAAACTGTTAATGCAAAACGCATGATAAATGAGACCACTTGAGACAGTTCCACAAGAAAAAAAGGCAGAGACTTTGTTAATATGGGTCCTATTCTCTTAAGCTGTGAGAAACCAATACATGTTTATCACGAACTTTTATAACCTTAATTTGAAAATGCTTTCACAGGCACCTACCTATGTTTACAGAGGCGTACTGTTGACATCTCCCTCCAGGCCTTCAGCATAATAGTTTCTCCTGAAAGAAAAGTGCTAGCTACATTGATCCCATGCAGACAAGCTTGAGTTACTTCTGCTGTCATTTTAACGCTCCCACGTGTCTGTGTCACAATCCAGCTCAGCTTCAGACATAATTTTAAAAAGTTATCATAGGGAAATCTCACTCCATATGAATGCATTTAGGACTCGGCTTTGGGAACTGCAGCTCCAATTGCTCCCTAAGGGAGCTACAAGCCAAGGGCATACTCTTACGGTTTCCTTCCTTTCTTCTGATCATGCCTGTAACCAGACGAGATCGGGCACGTTCAGGGTGGTATGGCCGAAGACTTTGCCTGTAACCAATTATCAATCCAGAACCACTAGGAGCTGTCCTTCTTCTCTCCCCCACCTGTTTACTGTCTGGGCTTTGGGCGGTTTAGCTGCTGCCCATTTTCCAGTAGTTTTTCTCATTGCGTGACTGCCCCGTTTCACATGCTGTTCCGTTTTTCTCCATGCCCCCAGCATACGCCTTTTGTCTGAACAGTGCTTATCTATTAGATACCAACTGAAGCACGCCTTTGGCATGCTTTGTCTCTGCCTTCGCCCGCCCTTCTTGGTGCCCCTTGACTGTGCCTGTTGCTTTGTGCTCTTATTTGTTCAGGTTCCCATGGTCTACTGTCTTCCCCATAGTAGGCTCCCTGACAGCCACTACATCTGGTGTTTGTTACAGCTCTCTGCTGGCACCTAGCACAGCACCCGGCACCTATGTGATGCGCACTCCATTAGGTATGTATGTGATACCCAGTGGGCAGCAGCGTGTATTGATGTCTGTGGCCTGCCCGTCTTTCCTCAGTGCCAAGAAATCCAGCTCCTCACCATCCTCCTCAAATGCTCAAGAAACAGCCTCTGATTTTAAGCCATGACAACGTCCACATGACACATGGCTGAAGGTTCCCAGAATTCCTGGCACAGGCTGGACTTTCTCAATAATCAGAAAATGGACCAGCATGGTGGCACACAGCTGTAATCTCAGCTACTGTGGAGACTGAGACAAGGATCGAAAGTTCTAGGTTAACCTGGGCTCCTAACGAAAATGTGTCTCAAAATAAAAAGAGCTGCAGTAAGCTCAGAGGCAGAGTGTTTACGGAGTATGCAGAGGTCCCGGGGTTCATCCCAGCGCTGAAAACAAATCTGATAGGAATGCTGCTTTACTGTCAAACTGAGGGCGGTGCAGTTCTTCCAGACAACCCACAGTCAAACTGCAGTGACAGGGCTGCCCGGCAAGTCAAAGTGTGTCTCCTCCATCCCCTCCTTCAGCCCACACAAGCTGGTTTGAAGCTTTGTCTAGATAGCCCTGAGGTTGGTGAAAGAGAAAAGACAACATTCTAACTGGAATTACTGATGCAGAAAGAGGAAGCTACAGGTGAAGAAAAGAAACAGATGTTTACTGACTGCATTGCAAGGATACTCTAGCGTACAAGCCATCGTCTCTTTTCTGTGCATCCATGACTACCTACGAGTAAAAAGGAGGTCCAAAACTAGGCAGGGGGCTGGCATTTACAGCACGTGTCACTGGCTCCAGAGCTTATAGATTTCCCACTTCACCTTCCAGAAGGGAACTGTGAGCCTTGCTGGTTTGACTCAGGAGTAGGGTAAATGCCTTCCACCAGAGGTAGTAACATGCCAGCCTCGGAGGCCAGGGCTGAGGCCACTGCAGAAGCGAGGCATAGAAGAAGCCAGTCTTCTGCTTCCCTGGCCGGCACCTCGTCAGGAGCATTCTGGTCTGTGAATTTAGCCCACAGGATTTCAGCTGCATCTACCTGCACCTGACCGTGCCTGTGACCAGTCACCACTCCCGAACCACTAGGGGCTGTCCTCTTCCCCAACCCTTTATTTCCTTCTCCCCCTCACTGTCTGGGCTTTGGGCAGCTCTTATGTCATTTTTCTCATTGCGTGACTGCCAAGAATGAACGTCCTTTATCTTAAGTATCTGTGATGTTCAGAGCTCAGTAACATGCACTTATTCCATTTTAAAATTTTTATCCATAAATATGTAGACCATCAGGAGACTACGTGAGTGGGGAGATCTTAATAAAGCTCCACGTCAGATGTTTTGCTCTGGGAGCCAGAGGATGAAACATTAGCAAGGGTCCCTGAGAAGAGAGGAGTGAACACCAGACTTCAGAGCTAGAGGAATGGGATGTCATCTGATGAAAGGGGACCGGCTGAGGAGTGTGCACCAAAACCTCCTGGAAACAGGGACAGCATTTGCCAAAGCCTGGTGCAGGCCGAGCAGAGGGGTCCCCGAGGCATAAGGAGAATGCAGTGTGGCAGCAGCCTGCAGAAGGGAGGGAGGCTAAGGCCCATTGTCAGGACTATGGCGGGGACCAGGAGACTTCTGGACCTTTTCTCCTGCCATCCCTTTGGTTAGGAATAAAGGACTGAGGCACAGGATATAACATGGACAGAAAGAAAGCAGTTGAGGACAAAAGGCAAGGGACAGTGATAGAAAATAAGAGCTGCTAAGGACAGTGACAGCTCTGGGCAGTAAATGCTGGGAAAATGATGCATAGAGTTTGACCTTCCTATTGCACCACACCACACCACATCACGCCATGCCATGCCACTCTACAGTACACTGCACTACACTACACTACAGCATCAGCAGCACCCTAATATTCTAACACATTTTTGGGGTGCCTCAGAGAAGCTTCCTCAAATTCCCCATTGCCTAGTGGGAGCCTCTGGCAACCTCTTCTATGGGCAGATTTGCTTACCCTGGACATCTCATATAAGTTGGACAAGTTGTGGGGTCCATAGCTTCACAACCAAGGTACAAATCACATTTGAAGCCTCTCTTCCTCTAGCTGGACACCCTTATGCAGTGCTCTGCCTACGCGTGCTACTGCCTGTACAGTACGTAATCTTCCGTGTCTGTTTTTTTCCTGTAGTGTCATGATTACCTCTGTCGTGGTAGGTGTCATACTTCATTCCTTGTCATCGTTTTTCAAGTCCTCTTTGACCACCTGAAAGGTGCATACAGTTGAGGGGTGGTCGTCTGTTCCCAAGAGTGGCTGGAGCAGAGTGCCACAGATACAGTGATTGTCCTTAATCCTGGTAGGCCTCTGTGCTATAGGTCGCATGAACCAGGATGTGGGGGTCTTAGTTTTGCCCTTGCCCTTTGAGCAGCAGCCCTTCTTTTGCTCTGCGTACTTGGTGCAGTTCTGAGCTCTCAATTAGGAGGTGTGATTGGAAAATATGGGGGGTGGTTAAATTTTCATGAAGGTTTTATTACAATAAAAGATGCATTGCTATGAACTCCCCTAGAAATGGTTCCCTCACTTTTCCACACAGCTCCGGAAGTCTTCTTTGGCTCCGGAAATCCCCCTTGGTTCCAGAAGTCCTCTTTGACACTGTTCATGTGCTGTCATGGCTGCCTCAAGGTCCCAAATTAATTGACATTGGGGAAGAGCTTGAAGCCTCACGGTGCTAGATCTGGTGGAGAGCATGGAGGAGGACACGCCGCCCCGTTTCCATAAGCCTGTATTTCTGGTGGATGGTGTTCAGCAGCAGCAGCCCCTGTGGTTTTTGAATAGGCTTTGTGAAGACACTCATGAAAGAAGACTTGCAGAACTGCTTCAGGAAGCAGCAAGAACCGGGTCTGAAGCAAGGGGAGTATTTTGGTGGGAGTCTAATAGCAATGCATCTTTTACTGTAATGGTGTTTCATTTAAACATTCACCATAACTTTCGAACACATTTTGTACTTAACATGTAGGCAGAGCACTGTGTAAGGGTGTCCAGGTAAAGGAAGAGAGGCTTCAGATATGATTTGTACCTCGTTTGTGAAGCTGTGGATCCCCCAAGGGGGACTGTATCCATCCAGGGAGGAGGTTTCCCTGTGCGTGTGCACTGAGCTGCAATCCTAGCTCTTTATTTTTATTATCATTTTCAAAAATCTTATTTATTTGTTGCAGAGTCGTGCTATACAGCTCAGACTCAGTAATTCTCCTGTCACAGCATTCTCAGTGCTGGGATTATAGGCCTGTGCTATCAGGCCTGGTTTTGGTGGCCCGCTCAGTGCAGGGCTGGTACTGCATACGGTACTGGGCACTGAACTAGGTCCTTATACTTCCCAGGCAGGCGCTCAGACCGCTGAGCTATTTCTCTGGTCCCACGTTTGAATTTGTTTTAAGATAGGTTCTCACTAAGTTGCACAAGTGAGCATAGAATTTATGATCCTCTTGCCTCAGCCTTCTAAGTAGCTGGGATTATAGGAGTGTGCCAGCATGCCTGGCTCCCAATTATTTGTTTGTAAATGCACACAAGACTCCAAAGGGACTACTTCTGGCAGACTCGCTGCTTGTCCTTGGCATCGTTGGACAAAAGGTCTGGACATAGCTGACATATCTTTTATTTCAGTTATGACTAAAGGGGCAGCAGGTTAGAATATAAAATTATGGATCTTTTCTAATTTATGGATTTATTTGCATAAGAAAAGTTTCCCAAGTCTGTGTTCACAGAGCCACAGCTCTGCCACGAGCACAGGGAATTTTCAGCTCCTCTGTTTTCTCCATGAGTTTCGTTGTGAGTTCTAACATCTCCTCCTGCTCCCATCTGTGCTTCTAACTTTGCAGTAGAGCACTTCTGAGGTTGAATTGGCATTAAAAAATATTTTTCACAAAAGGGTAGAATCATGACTTTCAGATAACAAAAATGAGTAGCTGTTAAAGAGCTTATTCTGCTCCTCCATTAGTCAGGGAGGTGACCCGGGAGATGTTATAATCAGTGGAAAAGAACAGACACATTGATAGATCGGGAATGTCAAAACAGGTGTGCAAATGAAAGGAACAATTGCGGTTTGTTTTTTTATTTTCTCCCACCAGCTGAGGGGAGAGGTCCAAAGCACATCTCCCGAACAAGCCAGAATTTGCAAATCTATAGACAGGAATTCTTATACTGCTGTCCCTTATCTACAATTTACAAAATTGTGAAACAGCTGCCCCAGCCTCCTTTCCTCTGGCAGCAGCCTACACACTGGTGAACCTTGCTACACACTGGTGAAGTCTTGCTCCAGTCAAGACTTCAAGAAAAAGACAGGATTTCTTTTTTTTTTAAATTTAGAAAACATTCACCCACGTGTGCTGCCCATGGAGCGCCTTCCTCGTGGGGCGCCGGTCCAGGTGCATAACACCTCTTAACCCTTTTCACTTCTCCTGCCTCCTCCTTCTACTTCCTTACCTTCTTCCCTTTGGCAAAAAACGTCTGTTTCCCTAGTTCCTGTTCTCTTGTTTTAAATTTTGCGCCTTATTTATATTTTGCACTCCCTGTGTAAGAGAAACTGTGTGATGTTTAAACTTGTGTGTCTTACTTAGTTCACTCAGCATTGTGGTCTCAAGATGCCTGCATTTTCCTACAAATGACTCATTCACTCTTTACGGCAGAGTAGTATTCCACTGTAAATACCACATTTTCTTTATCCCTTCATCAAATGATGAATGTATTAGACTGTTTCCAAGGTGCAGCTGTTGTGAGTCGCGTTTCTATAAACATAGGTGTGCTTGGATCACTGCCATATGGTTCCTTAATTCATTTGGGAAGGTACCTAGAAGGGGAAGAGGTGGGGTGAACTTCTATTTTTAATTTTTGGAGGATTCTCCATACTGGTTCCCATAATGTTTACATTCCCACAAACAATCTAGGAAGGTTAGGATTTCTTTTGAGTAGTTCCTGGTGTGTGATGCTTTATGTTAGAGGAAGAAGCTGACTGTTTTCCAAGACTGCCTTAGAGAGCAAGGGCTGGGTGAGGCTCTGCGGGGGCAGAGGAGGCAGGCACCTGGTAGACCAGAGATCAGTGAATAGCATCTGGATTTTATTCTTAGGGTCATCACACGCTTCTTGTGTGACCTTTGGGCTTGACATTCATTTCCTCTGCTTCTTTGAGACAGGAAAATAAGTGTTATTTGTATAGTACATTTTGGTGCTCTGATTCAAAATAGCAGTTAACTGTGAAGCATTATTATTAATTTACTCAGCCCTGTCTTTTGTCTTCTCTCTTCCCACTGTGGCAGGTGGGGAGCCGTCCACGGGATTAAGATTTCCAAAGGCTACTTTGGGATTTTTCTGTTTACCCATAAAGAATCTGTATGAGAAGCCTGAGATCTCCTCCCCGGTTTCTTTCCTTCCCCCTAAAATATTAAGTGAACAGTTGATGGAATAGTTACTCTGCATGCAGTACAGTTCACGTTGCTGCTAAATATTCAAAACTGGTCTTGCCAAGGCTCCATGGAATTCTCCGGCTCTGCTGGGCCAGGCTGCAGGTGGTGGAAGGGAAAATGGTGGTGTTTTGAAAAGAAAGAAATGAAAGATGTGGGAACGCTTCTCGGAGGTGCTTGTCAAGACTGCCCTGCAGCTATTAAGCACAAGTGGCGGCTCTTCACTCTGTGAGAAAGGCCATTAGGAGAGGTACGTCTCTGACAGACTCACGCACAGGGCACTGTCTACTCAGTTTACTTCGGTTCTCCACACCAGCTAGCAGAGGAATGCGTAGCAGAAGCTAAGACTTATTTTTCCTATTAGATGTGGTGTACTAATGGCTGGACTACCTCTCAGTTGCCTTTCTGGGCTGAGGCAATGTTCTTGAACACGTGGTCTCGTGTCTCCCCTCCTCCACACATCAAATCATATATACTTTAATTGTTGGGTTGTCTCTGAGTGGACTGAGACGGTAGGGAAAATCATCTTTGTCTCCATCGTCACTATGAATTTCCATCACACTGAGTCGAGCTTACATTTCAGCGGACTGCTTTATTCCTTCGCCGATACTGGAGTGAGGAATGGTAGCAACAGTTCAATTTGGTGCGCTAACAATTTGTTGCCTTTCGGGACTCCTTGCCAGGACTCATTTACCCTTCACACATTCATCATTTTACTTACATGCTATAGATTATTTCCCCAGCCATTCCAGCTACACTCATGATGCGCTTCCCGACTCCTAAGGCATTCATTATCTCTTTCTCCTACTGGTGTCTCTGCTTCAACCACACACAGTCTGATAAGGTTGTCTGTGCATTTGTTAGCTACTCATTTTGTCTCTCCATGGGACAGATGTATTCCTTAAAGGATGGAATTATATCGCATGGACGCTTTTGTCCTCCGTAGTACTTAGCAGGTGCCAGAGTCGCAGGAGGTGCTGAGCAAATTCTTTTCCAATTACCTAAATGCAAATAGCATTGGGCAGACTTGTATTAAGCTACGTAGATGGCCATAGAGGTCTGCAGCAGAGCATACTGATTATAAACATAGCACCAGCAGGACAGGGTATGGCAATTCGCTGGGCTCATTTCTGACCGGGAGTGGGCATAGTGGGATGTCAGCTGGATGGATGGCTCTTGGCATTGACTAGTGGAAGGATATAAACTTGTAATTATTTGGATGGAAAGGAAATATCTCTTAGTGTCCTTTTTCTCCTTGGACTCTTAGAAATGGAAGCTCTCAACAGCCCCTGTCTATGGGAGGAATACCTGTAGTCGTCTAGGCAGATTGAGGATCAGGAGCCTTGCACTGTGGTGCTTGGGGTCAGGTGTTAAAGCAGGAAGACCTGAGAGAAAGATATGGTAACGGTGTGGCGAAAGATGGTCCCTTGCGTTTGTGCTGGTGCCCTGGGAGTACTGAGGGGTGCTCTGCGGATTGACTTACCTGGCAGAGCCAGTTATAGGTTCGGCTGCTCAGAATCCTTTCAGTGAACTCAGAAGTCCAGAGTGCAAGGCCCAGGAGGAATGCCACCTGCAACATCCTAGAGGCCAGTTGTTTGGGGCAGAGGTTGACTGGGAATGCTGGGATTGGTCCCATCTTCCTGATGGGTTGGTGTGTAGAAAAGCCACTAGAGACCTTGGAGTTAAGTGTTCTCCCTGGGGAGAGGATGTCAGTCACCCAGATGTTTTAGAAATGCAGCAGCATGTGGGATAGCTTCTCACACCCTGGGCCAGCCACATTACAGATAAGCTGTCATGCTGTAGCCTCTGCGTTCTGCATCACCTGACCCAAGCAGGGCAGGGCTCTGAGCCCCACCAAGCTGAGGGCGGGCAAGTTTCTGTCTTGTCAGACCGTTACTGGAACGTTATCCTCAGCACTGGAAGTGAGCACTGCTAAGGCTTCTTGTTTAGACACATACCCTCTGTGGATCTGATTCAGCACAGTTTCTGATTTCGGCTGTATGAGTCGTGGACAGACCTCACTCATAGTACAGAGTATTCTGAATTGAGCACAGCGGTATCTCTTGAGTATTACGGTGAAATTGCCTGTCTTACTGCTCAATCACTGCTGCAGCAAATTATCCCTTTGTCCCACTGTATGCGCCGTGCACCCATCAGTCTCTTAGGCACTGTCTAGTTTCTGTATCAGGGTGCTTGCCTTCAAGTAACCCTTACTATATTTAGCAGTGACCCTACAGTACAAGAGTAAGAGTGGTGATATGAAAGAGGAGGGGCTGGGGAGATAGCTCAGTAGAATAAGTGCTTGCCTGGCAAGTGCAAGGACCTGAGTTCAGTCCCTGGTTCCACAAAAAAAAAAAGAAAAAAGAAAAAAAAAGAAAAAGGAGCCAAGGCATAAACAGGGATGAGCGGAGTGATGGTGGCATTGGATGGTGTTGTTGTGGGGGTACAGGAGAACAATAGCACCTACGAGTCAGGTGTTGGCTAAAGCTTCAAGCATCCAGTGGAGGTTTGGGAGTGCATCACCCTTGTGAAGTCTAGCTCTGTGTCTAAAATGACAAGTTGCAGGTATCTGTTTTAGAAATGAAAAAAAAAAATCAAAGGCAAGAAGATGAAGTAATTTTCTGTGATGCCACAAAATCAGTCCTAAGAGGTCTCCATGATGTGCAGAGTGATCCTCTCTCCAGGAACATTATTTACAACTCCAGGTCACTGAGTATTAATGTTGGTTGCTGTGTGATTTTGCGATAGTTATTCTGGACTTGCATGCAGATTCTGAGTTTTGAGATCTGCAGTCAGGTCTAGGCAACTACTCATGAGCAGAGGCCTGCAGGGGTTTTAAGTGCAGGTGGCCTTGGGCACATGGCAGAGGATGTGCACACCTGACCTCGCTCTTGTTACAGAGGTGACCATCAACTTCATTAGTAACACACAGCAGATACTGATTCTGTGCCCCTTCCTGAGGCTCACTCTGAGGCACAGCCTAGAGGATTCTGGGATGCGGCTGCCCATGCCTAAGAAGGAGGATATGCTGGGGGACAGGAGCAATGAAGGGAAAATTCCTCCAGAGAGTTCCATAGACTGGTAGGGGTTGTGAGTGTGGAGGGCAGGAAACAAAAGGAACCTGGCACAGAACTGGGATAGTAAGAACTACCCCTGGCCATTTGTCCATGTAACTAAGACCCATTCTGCAAAGTCAGTGACTCCTTCCCATCACTTCTCCCAGCTAGCACCATGGGGACCATCATAAGAGAGATGGGAGATGGTGTAGCCTCCCCATAGAAGATGTGTGAACAGGCATTGGGGCTTTGCCATTCTCTTTCCTGTTGACAGGGTTTCATGTTCCTCTCATCCCTTTTGCTCCTCTGCTGAATGTTGGAGGTCCAGAAAAACCTGTGCAAATCTCACAGAAGAGGAGCTGTCCCTGGAGTTGGTGGAGTGTGTGTGTGTATCTTTGCTGAAGCGTGTGGAGCAACTTCAGGGACTGTGGCCAGAGGAAAGGAGGCCCTCTGGGCTGTAGCAAGTTGTTTCATCTATCCTCCTGGTTTTGCTCTGTCTGACTCACAGTGGGGCATTGGCTAAGTTCATTCCTCCTGAGCTTTCAGTTGTCTCCACTGAAATGGAGGTGCAGGACTAGGTGACTGATGCCTTCCCTGAGAATCATTAAATGACTTGAATCGGAGTCATCAGAATTCTCCATGGTGCTTGTCTTTCTTGGCTTTGTAAAGACTCTCTCTTCCTCCCTTAGATAGGTGCAGCACCAAAGGCTAGGTTCCCTGGGGTCATGCCCTTTTGAACTTCTTGCCTATCTAGGGCTACTCATACATTCCAGAAAAGAATCCTGAAGCCCAGAGCCATAGCTCTTGAGTTTTTAGCTGGTATAGGCTCTTAGAGGTCTTCATCAGAAAAGACCTTCCCTCCATGTAGCTGGTCCAGTGACAACCAGTGAGAGAGGCTTCCAGATGAGAATCCCATCTGTTTCTAGATAATCACTGTCAAGGTGTGGCCTGGAAGCCCCAGAAGCCCCAGGATTGATGATCTTTGGATGTTAATTGCAAAGGGCTCATCAGAAGGCAGTCTCTAGTAAGGAGGAATACCATGAGAAGCCACATCTTTATCCCTTTAGCTTCTCAGTCTCCCTCTCACCGAAGCTCACAAGTTACCTTCCGTGTCAGTGAGGATCGCTGTCCAGTAGGAAAGAAACCCCACTGCATTTGGCTGAGGAACCAGACTTGTTCCAATTCCAGACAGTCGATAATGAATCACCTGCTTCCTTCCAGAGCCTGTAAATCTGCCTCCCTTTTGTGTCCCCGAGACAGCAAATGGAATCAAGTTTGCCATGCTTGTGTCTGAAGAAGGGTGGGCTCCTAACACACATGCCCAGGAACTCGTCGGTGTCTATGTTTTATTGAGCAATAGATTAGGACTGAGCACTACCAGGGAAACAGATAAGTCAACAGGGCAGCCAGTATATTTGTAAACAGAAAATGTCTTGGTTTCTCTATAGCATCACGTAGGTCCTTAGCTCAGTCATTGCCTAGCTTCCTTAATTGTGTGGAGGTCCTGATTAAACACTTCTCTAGGATCTTGGATGCTAATGGGGAGGGGAAAGTGCTCCTTTAGGGCCCTACCTCTGTGGAGAAGGTTACATTTTAGTCGTATGTGTGTGTGTGTGTGTGTGTGTGTGTGTGTGTGTGTGATATAAATTCCACCCAAGTTTGAAGGCTATAAATAGCTTGTGGTCCAAGGCTGTTGTCACCTGCAGGCTGTAATCAGGAAAGCCACACTTCAAGGAGTTGGGAAGAATCTTTTATGATTTGTAATGGTTGTTAACTGCATCCCCATGGTTTCGATAATGACAAGAGGGAAGGAGACTGAGAGGCAGCTCCTTGTTTACAATGCAAACCTCACAAAGGCAGAAGCCATTCCCTTAAAGGGAAGCCAAGGGAAGGACTACAGTAGGGAAGAAAAGATGACTCCCTTTCCATTCCCTGGAGGAGCTCCGGGATATCTAATTTTGCATCTTTTCATAATGCTTGGCCAGCCCAGTCCTTTTCCCTCTAGAGGGACCTTTGTCCCTGGTTCTCCCACAGTGACAATGCTGGGAATGGGACCCTACATATTAAAAAGTGATCAATAAATATGTACATAAATGTAACTGGATTGTTCCCACCCATTCTTCCATTAAAACTTAAAAACACTTCCACCGGCTCTTTCTCCGCTCCTTCTTAAAGGATTGTTCTCACCCCAGCTCAACTGATTAACACTCCTTTTATATTGGGAATTGAAACCTTGTGTTGGGTCATATTTCCCATTGTCTAGACTTGACATTAAAATCTTGTAGTATTGATCTTTTTTTATATCCATGTCACAAACCTTTCCAGCTTGCTATAAAATTTTTATCTATTTCTTTAAGAATGGATGAGTTGTATGAATGTGAATTCAATTCATCTTGCAACTATAATAGCTTATCAAAATAGACTCTTCATGTAATATGATAAGTACTTCAGAAAATAATTGAGCTGTAACGGGATCTTTTTTTGTTTCACTTCAAATGATTGACCTCTATGCCTAATCGCTCAAGAGCTCAGCCTTCTGATAGAAACTGAAGTTATATTTTCATATGACCAAGCAACTGATTTTTGTTTTGGAAAGAAATGAGAGAAGAATAAGAAGCAGGAAGAGAGATAATGAAAGAGCTAGAGTGTACATTCATGTTTATAGTTTAATTTCCTGTAGGTTTTTTCTTAATATATTTAGTACAGAGTCTACAGGGTCACACTACACAGCTTGGACTCACCGTGATCTGCCTGTTTTCAGCCTCCGAAGAGCAGGTTCACCTCCGAAGAGGTGCACCACCACACCCTGTCTCAGTCTCTGTCTTTAGCATGCCCTGGGGGCCGGGCCAGCATAGCCTACTGGGGATCGAACTCCAATCCCTGTGTCTGCTTAAGCAGGCACTTTAATCTGCTGAGCTATCTGCCCAGCCCTCCAGTAGGTTTTTGAGAGCTTATTCATAGCTATTTTGGAGAAGATAGTTATAAAAAACAAGTGGCATAAAATACAAAGTCAGAGAAAAGGGTAGATAGTAAATGCTTGTTTTGCATTAGAGAATGTGTCCTGGTAACTTCTGATAAAAAGAACTTTTTAAGCTTTATTATCTCTGTTACTTTCCAAGTATTTTATCTTAGTAGGGGGTTGAGAAGAAATACCAGCTCTTTGCTAAGGGATTGCTTTGTTGGTCTAAATCATTTGCAACAGAAATGTGTTTACCAAGATAAGTGCTATTTTAAATGTAGTGTGCTGTATCCTCGGCAAGGAATCTTAAAGATGACACAAGGTTCTTTCTTTTTTTTTTTTCAACACTATCATATAATTAAAGAAACCAACTTAATAATACAACATTTAGCATTATTCTTTGCAGTCCTACTCTCAGACCAAAGAACAGTTACAAAAATACCTTCATTTAACTGGGATGAGAAACTTAACAAACATATATATATATATATATATATATATATATATATATATATATATATATATACTTAAAAATTATTACTTGGGGGAATAGTTCACTGTGAAGGACCAAGCAAATCAATTTAGACCCTTTGCTTTATCCTTCCACTCATCCATCAACGGGTGTTTGTGGAGAATGTGTCTTATGCCAGGCACTAAGAAGGCCACAGGAGGAATGTCACATTCTGCACAGAATTTCCTGGGGCTCAAAATCTGCTTGGGGACAGCAGGCACACACAGGAGAAAAGCCATGTGC
The DNA here is from genome assembly GCA_004027165.1 of Ctenomys sociabilis. Lineage (NCBI taxonomy): Eukaryota > Metazoa > Chordata > Mammalia > Rodentia > Ctenomyidae > Ctenomys > Ctenomys sociabilis. The sequence goes on along the minus strand of PVKA01003691.1, from coordinate 64,723 downwards.
ATATACCAGGTGGTATGGAATTGAGTGTTCTCAAAGTGGAAGGTGGAAGGTACCTTGGGATACAGGCAATAGGAAACACGGATCTAATGCCAAGGATTCATTCATTCATTATTAATTCATTCTTTGATGCATTAATTCATTCAACTATTATGGGGAAAGCCTCATGATACTATGTTCCAGGTACCAAAGACTAAACAAACCAGGTCCCTTTCCTTGTACAGTTCATGTTCTCTTGAAGTTAGACAAGCAGTGAACCAAAAGCAAGTGGAACAAAGCATTGAGGCAGATGAGACAGTGCGAGGGCTCCAGCCCGGGCTGTGGGCACCTGTGCCCCTCCGTGCATGTTTATGCTCACCCATGACTCACAGCTGGAGGCAGAAGAGTGTGGGAGCTCCAGGAGGAGCCGAGTAAAGAGAGGCAAGCTGGTGAGGAGGTGGTGTACTCACCACATCCTGGAGACCAGGAAGGCAGGTTCTGAAGGACGGGCAAGGGCTTTCGCAACATTCCAGTCAATCTGAGCGAGCTCTTTTGCTCCCCAGGTGTGGGTTGGTGATGCTTTGCATTAGGTAAGAACTGAAGTGAGTCAACAAATGACATTAGCATCCAGGAGGTTGGAAACTGTTTACAGCTGAAAGATCTTATTTTGCAACTTTCAGTGAAACCATTCTGGAATGAAAGATACCAGAGCTCTCAGCACCCTGGCTGTCATCCCACTGAGAATTTGTGTAACATTTACTTCTCGAGTCCTGAACGAATGGCACATACAGTTTCCAGGGCTTTACAAATACATTAATTTAATTCTATCCTTGGGACTCTGTGAGGTAGATCTTATTTTGATGCTGACGATTGCCACAGGAGAGGTCTGTGGGGTTTTCTTCCCTCTGGCAGCTGTAGGAATGGAGGCACAGAAAGATTTGTCCACACCTTGCTGGGGCGTGTTGTTTATGTGGCCCTAGCCCTTCTTTCTGTCTAGAAGAGAAAGCAACATCAGTGTCACTCAGGACACTTGCGAGCATCTTCATCCTGGTCAGGTAGGAAGAGAATATGCACCTTTTACATTGACTTGTGTGCTCTGAGAGTCTTCTTCATGGTAGGTACATGCTCTGTGTGACTACCCAGTGTGGTTGCCATTAGCAACTCGGACCTGTTGAGCACCTGGAGTGTATGATGACATGAGTTTTTAATTTTCATTTCACCTTGGGAAATCCAAAGTTTAATAAACCCAAAGGTAATATAAAATATTTTTTGTACTCATCTTTGTGAGGTGGGGCACCTGTATCCACAGACTCAATGTTATTTTATTTTAGTGGTGTGTCAGGTCCACCGATTATCTCTAGTTTCAGCATCAATTATATGGCAAAGTAAAATATGTTGAGTGTATGGGGCTAAATATAAAAGGTTTTAAAGTGGACATCATCTTTTTGAAATCTGTGGCTTGAGCTCTATTTCTGTTGGAGGGCACTGACCTGAAGTTCACTCTAATGAGTCCACAAACAAAGCCTGGAGCCAAGAGGAAGCCTGTGGTGTGATTCAGTGGACCTCTAGCCCACAGCCTAAGGACCAGTTCCCTGTGCATTCCAGGCCTTCCTACCTGTGCTCATTCTGGCTTTGCTGATGATTGCCACAAGAGAGGTCTGTGGGCATTTTTCTGTTACATGTGATCTCATTTTGCTCAAAAAGATACAGATTTAAGTGGGGCCTGGGAGTCTTTTAGCTGGACCCCACTCCTAGCTTTTCCCCTTGCTGGTCCCCTGGCCATGAGTGACATGTGCATTGCCACTAGCAGGGTGAAGCTGTCCACCCATCATGATCCTTGGGCCCAGGATGTGCAACTGGCCTCAGAGGTGCACAGGAACAGCAGGTGACAAGGCTGAGTCCAGGAACAACCCGGTAAAACTACGCAGTTGCTGACGCCTGGCTGGTAGCAAAAGGTTCAGTCCTTGTGGGTTCTGGCTCAGTCCTGGCCTTACATTTGGTCTGTGTCCTGAAGGTCAGCCTGCAGCAGCCTGTCACTGGGGTTTCCAGGAGGGTACCTGTGGTGGAGAGGGAGGCCCTACTCCTTCATGGTTGTGTCAGCTGATGCCCACTGCTTCAAGGTCACACAAGTGGAGAGCTTGGAGACCAAGGAGCTTCCTGCTTTGCAACACCAACTCCTGGCTCTTCTGGCCAGCCCAGAGCCCCAACTGTCCTTGCTTGTTGTACTTCCCCATGCCTTGTTTGTGCTAAGATGTCAATTCATTCTCCTTCAGCATAGTCAGTCAGTGGTCCTTAGCCCTGCCCCATATGGGAATGACAGGAGATTTCTTTTTCTAATAGTATGAGAAAAATATTGATCTTGCTCTCAGTGATTCTAATATAATTGTCTGGTGTGTAACCTGGCTTTTAAAAATCATTGAATTCATCTTCCCTGAGAGGATCTCTGATGCATTCAAATGGTCTTTCAAAATGTGTCAGAATGCAGGGAGAAGGGGTAGTCATAGGTGCTTTTCAAAAGCGCAGTGTTCTGAGTTGTTCATCAGGTGTTTGGAATCAGAAGATTTGAAATGCTCTCTTACCAGGAGCCTAAGTGGCTCTTCAGTAGGCTAGTTTCAGCAGCACTATGTTAAATCATTAAAAGCTTATTACAGATTTGTTTATTACTCCTGGTACTTTTTTTCTTAAAGGTAATGAAAGAGTATGAATATAAAACTCAAAGAAAATAACCATTAGTGGTCAAATGTGAGGATCGTAAGTGAGGAGATCTTTTGGGAGCAGGGTTTCTTCTAGAAGCGTTGGAAATGATGACATGAAATGACCATCCATTCCTCAAGCCAGAGCTGGGGTAGTGCATCAGTTAGCCCCTCAAGGTGGGGACACTGGCTCTGGGCAGCAGGAAAGCACCTGTATCGTGGCTCAGCCAAGCTACCTTGTGTCATTCTCTTCCCCCTGCACCAGAGATTGCTGGCAGCTCCTGCTGTGAGCTGTGCCCCTTGCGGTTCTTCTTATGGGTGCAGCATATACAGGGAGAGCTTGTATTCAGTGAGTCCCAGGCAACGCAGGGGGCAGAGCCGCCCTCTCTGCTGAAGTTGAGCCAGCCCATCCCGCAGGGTCTAACGCCTTCCTTAGAAATAGCAGCCACCAGCAGTAGCTCACTCCTACTACTCTCTGCTTTATTATTTTAGGTGCAGAGAACATAGGACACAGAGCCAAACCCCACACAAGTTGCAGTTCAGTGTGGGCTCCGAGACTGGGTTGCTCTTTTCCCTAAGAAATGATATTGAAAACACGTTGTGTAAGATTTCTCCTTGACACTTGTGCATGCCCCTTCTCAGCCTGGCTTTATGAGCTGGATTTCACTGGGCTCCTTTTGATTTGAAGTCTTGAGATCCCTGTTTTCCTCCTTGGTTGACATCAGATGACAGTTCAGATAGCATCAGTTGCCATTGCATTCAGCAATTTGTTGCTCAACAGCAGACAGGGCCTTCCAAAGAGACATTCATCAAGGGGATACTACTGTCACAGAAAAGCCATCAGCTTCTCAGAGCATCTCTTATGCTTTGTAAACAGCACAGTGTCAGGCAGTGGGGCACTAGGATGCATTATTGGGAATGTGTGATTGTAAGAGATATGGAGGTGTCATATGTTATTCACCTACTGATACCAGAATGCATCAGATTATTGAGCCAAGAACAAGATATTTCTCTGGAGTGTTTGGATGAGTGGTATAGACTTTAAAATGAGTCTTCCCATCCTCTGGATGTTTGGTGGCCAATGCAATGATGTGTATTTGACCTGTGCCAGGGCCCAGGGACAACTTCAATTAGGTGAGATTGTTTGCATCCACAGAACATGTTGATAATAAAAAGGAGACACTCTTAATAACTCCCCTAGGAGATCACAGTCACTACAGAGATATAGAGCTGGCATCTTCTATTATCAAGAAGTGCCTCTTCTTGGCTTATTGCAATACAATAAGAAATTACTTGATTCTCCAATCTAATAAGAGTGTTTTTCAGATAGCATCAATTGCTATCATGTTCAGCAATTTATTGGTTAACAACAGGTAGGGCCTGCCACTCTACAGTGTCCTTGGAGAGGCAGAGGGAGGCTTACACTTTTGAAGATGAGTGGGGCCAGTGCTTGCCTTTTGGAAACTTATTTGGGGCCCTTCTGCTATCATGGCCATCAGAGAAAACCTTGCAGATTCCAGACTTGTCCACCACGGCTGTCTTGACTCTTACGTGATACATTGAAATCCTATGTGCCTCAGTTCCTCCATCTTCAGACTGGAAAGTAGTCTTCCTCCTTGACAATAGTGGGTCCTATCACATGGAATGCATGACTCCATCGTAGTATCTCCACTCACTCACTCAACAAGCACCCACAGGAGAGTCCTGCAGGAGCTTTGACTGTTTTCTGTGGAAGAAATGCTTATCTTCACCTGGTGAGCTCCTGCTCAGCCCTCTCCCTTGGAAAGATCATACCTCCCGTTTCTGCAGAGTCCAGCCTGGTGTGCAGACTTTACTATGTTCATTCAGGGCATGTGATAAAGGTCTATCCTTTGTCAGACTATGAGGCTCAGGAGAGTAGGGGCCATAGCTCCTTAGATCTTGGTTCTGCATACAAACTGAGTACAAAGACTGGTGTACAGAGGACATTCAGCAAATGTTAACTCAACGAATACGTACATGAAGGTGTGAGGGATGGGGACACAGAAGTAAGTGACTCAGAGATTTCCCACAAAAGACTAAGAAGATGGGCATGGTGGTACCTGTCTGTAATCCCAGCAACTCCAAAGGCTGAGGCAGGAGGAGCAAAAGGATTGTGAAGTCTAAGGCTATCCAGGATATATAACAAGACCATCTCAGAAATAAGAAAAAAGGGTTAGGGTTGTAGCTCAGTGGTAAAGGCAAACACAAAGACCTGGTTCATTCCCCAGAAACACACACACACACACACACACACACACACACACACACACACACACTCACAAAGAAAGAAGAGAGACTGAAAGTTGGTGATCCCATTACAGTAAAACGTGCTGCTTTGGTTGGGTTATGCTCAGGGTGTTTCACAAAACTCTATGCAGTGAGTTAACTCTATGGAGTTAGGGAAAACTTGGAGAAACAATCAAGCATCAATTAGAAATAAACCCCGCCCAAGAAACCCAATCACTACATGTATCTGAAGTGTCATTTAAAACAAAATTTGAAGGACAGCTCACACTGATAGAGGTGGCTGCCGCAGGAGGGGATGTGCGAGGTGCACCAGTGTTCTTATGAGTGTGCCAGCGAAGCTGAACTCGCTGCAGATGTTCTTGAAGCACAGCAAAGAGAACTGGCTTAACCTCATGAGAAAGATGGACAAGGCCAACACAGACGGGGGGGGGGGGGGGGGGCAGGGAGATACACCATTGTTTTTGGCAGCTGTGTGGACAGGATTCATTTTCTACACTGTTTCTTTCTAACACGAGAATCAACAGTGTACAGACCCTCCCTGGAGGATTACATTCCAAAAACTCATCAGAAGTTGAAAATAACCTAAGTCCGAAATGCATTTAATACGCACACCCTAGCAGGTACCCTATTTGAGGGAATGGTGCGCAAGAGTTTCCAGAACTCGGCAGTGTTGTACTGCATATTGCTGGCCCAGGAAATATGCACATTCAGAATTTGCATTTCTAATGAATTCATACTCCTTTCATGGCATTGTCAAACTAAGGTTGTAAGTTGAACCCATTGCGAGCAGAGACCACCTGTTGCTCTTGGTGTGGTCCCGTGTCTCAGCTGTATCTGTTTCTGAGTATTTTCTTTCAACCCCAAAGCCATCTCAGATGCACTTGGTAGATGTCGTCAACACCCTAAGCCTGCAGCTTAAGAGGAAGGGATTTAAATCTTTCATAAGCATCAGCGACACTGCATCTAGACCTATGTAGTATCTTCCTATGGAGGAGATAGATCAACTTAAATTTAAACAAGATATCTTACTGGCATTCTCTAGCCCATCCACCTAGCCCCTGAACAAAATTTTGAATAGTATTTCCAGATGAAGATTTTTTCCTCCCTTTGAATTGACTTTTAATAATTTTTTTCTCCCACCATGAGGCTGGAATTTATTGGGAGCACCCCCCATGCACATATTAGAGGATGTGACATCCCCCAGTAGGGAGCTAATCTTTTAATAAACATTTTAGAGCAATTTTGTGCAAATAGCACATACCTATAACTAACCAATTTAAGATATTTTTATCACCATACTCAAAGAAATAAAGAACATTTTAAAAACATGAAGTTTTTCTTTTGGGTTGATTTAAAGCATTGATAAAAATATGGCCCCCGAGCAAGCCGAATTGGCATCTCCCGGGAGTTGTTAGGAATGCAGGCTCTCGGCACTCCCAGCCATCCCGAGTCGGAATCCCTGTCATGGGACTCAGCAAATGTGCCTGAATAGGCCCTCTCTCCAGAGAGATGGTGTTGAAGGACACTTGTGTTTGGTGGCCACTATTCTGGGGCATAAATGCCTCAATGGATGTCTGATGGTCTGAACCTGATCTTGGCATCCTGCTCTGCACGTGAGTGGAAATTAGAAATCCAGCTCTTGGAATCGGGGGCATTCTTCTGCCCTGATGCTTCCTCTGACCCTCAGTCCTGAGCCCATACTCAGGACACTGGACAGCACTGTGCGCGGGGTGCAGAACCACAGAGTGGTGGGCTAGCCTATAGAAAGCAGTTCTTGTCATTGCCTGCCTTTGCATGGAGCAGAGAGGAAGTGAAATTCAGGGAAGAGCCTGGAGCTGGGTGGAAATGTACAGCCAAGCTGGCATGTGTCTGTAAGCCAGAAGATGCCAGCCCCTCTACCGCATAACTCAGGAACATGGAAAAGCTATGCGGTAAGCGCGGGGAAGCCCACCTTGGTTCTGATGTCTCCTTGACACCTATGTCAAAGCGCCTAAAAATAGGAGCTAGAAGGAGTCTCCACAAGTTCTCTGCTCCCTGCCGTCCCTATGCACCTGGCCTGCCTTTGAAAATGCACAAGTATGAAGCTGAGGTGAGCACAGACCTGTGCTTTTCCTGTATTAAATGACCTTGAAATGACAAGTGGCATTCCACAGTTTCTCTTTCTCTTCGTTGGCTTGCGAAGGACCCAGTGAGCAAGAAAAGGTGAAGAAGCCAGCGCCGGCTCACCCCATTCACATTCCCGCAGCCGAGCACACACCACATGCCAGCTTGTTTCCAGTAAACCAGAGCGCCCACCACCCTGGGCTGAGTTGTTAGCATCAGATCTGGTACTGGGAATCTTGGGAGATGGTTGCAAGAAGGGAGATAGCAGCTGGAACTGTGCTTCCTCCTTTGTAACTGAGCAGCCATACAACGTTTTGGGGGTACCTGCCCTTGCTTAGGGCATCTGCAATACATACTGAGGATTGTACTGCTCACCCTGCCTTCCAATTTTCCATGCTGCGGGAGCAGAAATCTGTGAGCCCGAAGGATGCTATCGTTTTTGGCTTTTGACTTCTTTCAGAAAGGGTAGCAGCTTATCTGTCAGGATTCAACAGTCAGTAAAGAAATAAATCTTTCTGAGGGATGGAGAAGTGTCAGGAGTAGATGAGCCATGTAGGGGCTTCTCTCTGGAGACCTGGATTTGGAAACCCTGACAGCATTTGCCAAGCTGGCCCATTTGCTGTGGTCACTAGGTGGGGGCCTTCAGGGTAAAAGAGAGAGGACGGTGCATGGGTGCATCCATGGCCAGACCCAGCAGAAGCAGGGGAGTATTCTGAATGGATTCTCTTCCATTTCGGTGTCTGAGCCGTATTTTCAGCACAATGCAAATGCCACCTCTTGCCAATGCCCTTGGCGTTACAGGAATTCAGTGGCATTGCTTCTCAGGGTGCATTGAGGATTCCTAAAAGCAAGACTGCTAGTGATAAACCATTGGTGTGGAAGGTGGGAATTGGAGGTCATTTCTAGGGTGCCCGTAATGCTCTACTAACACACCGAGGGGCTCTGGCCAAATCATTGCTGCAAATGGGCCTTGAAGCTTAGACTTGGCCTGAATTCCTCTTCTCTGCTCCATTGTCTCATGGAAAGAGCTGTTAGGTGTTGGTACAGTAGTATGTAATCGAGGGCAGCCTTTGGCTCCAGTCACAGTCCTGATTTCTAAAGACTTCTTATGGCCAGCTTTGAGCCAGTAACAGAGTAGGAGCGGAGGGAGGGGCTGGGAGCCCACTTGTCTCTGTGGCTGTGTGCGGATGGATTCTGGAGACAGAAGGATAGCACCCAGCTTACTAAGGGGCAAGAGAAAACATCTGAAGAGACAAAAATCACTTGTATGGATTAATACATTTCATAGGGGCCTCATTGCTGTTGAAGAGGTAGCAGTCTCACCAGATAGTCATTATATTTGAGTTTTAAAATATATTCTACTTGGAGGGCTGGTGAGATAGCTCAGTGGACTAAGCACCTGCTTAGGCAAGCGCAGGGACCAGGTTCCATCCCCAGCACTATGTGCTGCTCCTGCCCTGCCCGAGGAACACTGAGCTGGACACCGAGACTGGGCATGAGAGCCCTCGCACCTCTGCAGTCCCAGTGCTGGGGAGGCTGGTTATAGTCTACTCGAGTTTTTAAATGGATTCTACTGGTAGGAAGTCAAAACCTTCAGTCCACTAAAGTTTGCTAATGCACCTGTCAAGGTTCACCATTTCAGTGGCCTTAACAAGCTTCCGCATCGCAGTGCAGTCCGTCACCATGGCCACGCACAGGAATACTCATCCTGCCCACCTGGAGCTCCACATTCATGGGACAGTGTTTCCTCCCCACCGTTCTGTTTTCTGCCTTTAGAAATTTTACTAGGGACCACGTCTGAATCGTATGGAATCATAATCATCTAATGTTTGCCTTTTGGTTGCTGGCTTCTTTCAGCAAGTGTCATTTCTTCAGGGTTCATCCATGCTACAGCATCTTTTTACTAAAGATAAAAAGCATCCACTGTCTACAGATGTGATGTTTTGTTTGTCCACACATCTAGCAAGGGGCATGCGATTCGCTTCCACCCTTTGCTATGCTGAATGATGATGTTCTGAGCCTGGGTGTACTAGTGCTTGTTTGAGTCCCTGGCCAATTCCAATTTTCCTTTAATACAATCCAAGAACTGGTGAGATTTGAGAAGGGGCACAAGTGTGGCAGTAAATTTACTTCCTGAATGTCAGTGAGTACCAACTGGTGACCTGACAGTGCTATAGGAGATTTCTCATCTTATAAACCTAATTAGATTAAAAAATCCAGTTGGCCAAAACCTACATGCACCGGAGCCAGACAATTTCTTGCGAAGCTCATTAGCTGCAAACTTCGGAGCTCCACCAGCAGATGGAACGGTCTCCTCCAGATTCTCAATAATTACATAGGAAAGGTCTTTCAGACTTGAGACCTCAGATGGAAGACCTCATCCGGCTTGCCAATGCATCATTTTTAATGTCATTGGTAAAATTATGCAAAATGCAACCTTTTCAGTTTTACGATGCAGGGATGTAAGGTTTCTTCGGTGTTGTTAAACCTCAACTCCAGGAACGACACCGATTTGAGGGAAGATTTTTCTGACTTACTGTTACAATGGTTTTCCCTCATTTTATTTCCTTGTTTCAGTTCTAATAAATTGGAACCTCAGAGGAACATGTTTTACTCTTCTGTATTTTTAATTTGGGGAAAGCAAGCTGGAAATGACTCACAAAACCCATTAACTACTGGGGAACACCAATCTGCGGAAGCTCATGTCTGTCTAGTCCTAGAGTCAGGCTCACATGATCCCTTAGAAGGGAAGCCTTTAAGCCACTAGCTTTTAATTAAGTCCCAGAGTCTTTCTTGGGGAACATTGAAAACCAAGAATTCAGACATCTCTATCTGTGTTAGTGACATTTATCCCTGTCCTCCCTAGAAAACCCATTACTGAGTTTAATTTTTTTTTTCTAAATACAAGCAGATACATGGTTTATAAAAAATTCATTCTTTGTAGCATAGGTTGAGAGGGAGCCAGGCTGCATTTTTGTCTACAGTCATTTTGAAATGACACAACTTCAAAATAGACCAAACATGTCGCTGGGCATTCAGCTGGTTAATAAATGTTGATAGACACCCAGCATTTATGACTACTAAAATGTCAGTTTGTCTCTGTGTCCCTTTCCATGGATGTGTATTTGTATACAAAATATTTATATAGTCATTAACTGTTTATGTGTTGATAATTGTATCATTTTGGTCGCATGTCTCACTGCCTCACAACACACGCTTTACTTGGTTTCCACAGATCTGAGCCCTGATCTAACTCGCTCCTTCACTTAATGCTGCCTGTGGTATGATATGGTCTTGGTTGGGTGTGTTTGTTCCTAGAGATGGCCTTTGCCTCTCTTTCATCTATGGAGGTTGCTGGTTACTCCATAGCCCAGGGTCCACTGCACACTCTGGCCCTCCTGTGACCCTCTATCCTTTTTCAAAACCTTTTCTTTCAAGATTCCTGTCGTCTACTACCTCTTTCTGCCTGCTTTTCCTGGTGCTGTCACCTCTGTCCTGGTCCTGCTCAGCTATGGCTTCCATGCACCACTCCTTTGGCTCTGTCCTCGTCCCGTCTGCGCAGGTGACTGCTGGTCAGTCCTGCGCATGTGCACTGCACTGTCGGCCTCTTCCACCCCTGTGCTCCTCACCTGCACCCTTCTGGGTCCTTCACCCAGAAGTGTGTCTCACTTCTGTGCACTTTTTTAAACCCCAGAGTCTTCTTCAATGAGGGCAATCCATGCCCTCCACCCTCTTTTTCTTTTATTGTTCCCATTTCCAGACGCATTGTCAATTCCATCTCTAGTGATTTGCTTAAGAAATACTGATTGGGAAACTAAGCAGTTTAGCACTGACTAAAAATGGGCAATATCTCTGCTTTCTAGATATTGTGATCTAGCAGGTGAACCTGCAGCATAAGGGTTCAGGAGAGGAGCATGTGACTGAGTCACATGTAAGGTTTTGAGTTTTGTTTTTCTTGATGCTGAGGATAAAACCTAGGGCCCTCATATGTTGTGTTTTTTAAAAAATATATTTAGTACAGGGTATCACTACATAGATCGGACTCATAGTGATCCTCCTGTTTACAGATTCCCAAGTGCTGGGATTACAGATGTGGGCTACCACGCCCAGTCTCAGTGCACCCTGGGGATGGGGCCCGCACTTCAAGCCGGGGATCAAACCCTTGTTCCTGCGTCTGCCTAAGCAGGTGCTTTAATCCGCTGAGCTATCTGGCCAGTCCCTTATGTTGTGCTTTAATGTTGTAATTTTTAATTCCATCTGCTGAAAGCAGAGCTTTATTTTCCTTTCTTTCATCTTGAACACATGTCTTCTTACACCACTGTTTGGAATCCTGGTTTCTTGCGAATTAACTTGTAGTATTTTTGTTCATGCTCTTTATTTGACTTTGTAAGTCAAATAAAGCGAATCCAGGTGTCCTTGGAGTTTGTGCTTGCAGTTTTACTCATTGAGCCTCTTGGACACAGAATTAGTGACAGCTTTTATTGCTGTCATGCTGAATAATAATTATGCACATCCTATACAGTTGGCAGTAAAGAGAGCTGCTCAAAGCACAAGTTTTCAGTTCTTTGCCTGTATGCAGTAACCCGCTGAAGTACTTACCTGGTAACCGTCCAGATGGACCACATCATTTCATAGGTGGAGAACCTGAGTCCCAGAGAGATAAATGGCTTACATAAGAGTACACCCTTTACCAGAGGCCCCCCCTCCCCCATGTCAGTCTCCTCGTGTGCCTCTTGGATGGCCTTCCCCAGCAAGGGCTCACTCAGGTAGTTGTGGACTGTCAGGAATCTTTTCCTGGATTTTCCACCTGACCCTTCCTCTTCCCTTCCCATTTTAGGAGTTTGATGTTACTTCTGCACCCGAACCTTCCTTTGACAACCACCCTGGAAGTGTCTGTGTATGTGTGTCAGGTCTAAAATCCACAAGGGACTCCCAAGTAATTTAAACTTCTAGATTCCATGCTTGTGGAGGTAAAAGCCAGGTCTGCCTCAGCTACTGCTGCTTTGTATTTCCCCATCTCTCTTGCTCTGGGCCTTGTGCTTAGGCATTCAGTAAATGTTTGTTGCAGTTGTTAAATTCACTGGACCAAACATTATAATTTAAATGTTGGAAGGATGTTATCTCTCAGAAACAAAACGTTCCCAGATCGTTTGGCCTTAGGGATTCTCACGTCTAGTTTTCCTGACTATAGTAAATTTTATTGTGCATAAATTATACCTCAATTTTTAAGTCATGTGCCTTTGAGAATGCATATAGAAAATTGTCCATTTTCTGAACAGGGTCTCTGTTGAACTCTAGCAGAAGCTGATTCTACATCCAGCACATAGAATCATTAATTAGGGTCATTTGTTCTGCTGCGAGCCAAGGAGACCGTGGAAAGCCTGTTCAGGAGAGAATTAATTCATCCTTTTCTCTGTACTTTGCAGAGTACTCCTAGCAGATTCTCCAAGCCTGCAGGCCTCATACATATGTTCTAATGGGCTAATTGTAAAGGCGACATTTGTAAATTAATCTCTGACTTGAGCTAAGTGGTTTCCCCTAATGGCTTTCATTGAGCAACTCCCAGTCTTGGCTACACATCAAATTCCCTGGAACAGCCAGTGAGAGGTAGAGGTGGCCAGGTTGTGGTACTGAGTGGGAGGAGGCAACCTCTCTTTTTAGAGAAAGGCTTCCCAGGAGATATGATTCTGGGACTGGCTACTTATGTGAACCTTGGGTCCCAGTCAGTCTTTGAAGGCCCTTCCCACATTACGAGCTGAGTGGAAATGTGGAAGCCTCAGGCTGGCATCTTAAGCCAAGGTCTGAAACAGGCAGCGTTCCTGAGAAGCTGCCTTTCCTAGGTGGGTACTCTCTGTGTTTACATCCCTGAATCTACCCTTTCCTATGAGCTTGAATAACCAAAGGGGGATATTCTACACTGGCCATGTATTTTCCTTTTGTATGAAATTTCTCCAGCCAGCAAGATAGCTCAGTAGACTTAAATGCCTGCTTAGGCAAGCAGAGGGACTGGCCATGGCCCCATCCTTGGCTGCGCTGAGCCGGCCACTGAGGCCATGGTGGTGACTTATGCCTGTAAATCCCAGAGCTGGGGAGGCTGAAACAGGAGGCTCACTATGAGTCTGAGCTATGTAGTGAGACCCTGTACCAAATAAATTAATAAATAAATTTTTCCTGGCCGTCTAGGCCTTCCATGTAGGGAGAGAGCTGTGAGCCTCCCTCTCAACTCCGTTCATCAACAGACTGCTCAGGATAATGAAGATGGATTTCTGTTGTTGCTTTAATGCACTGTGTGTGCTTCTGGCACTCTTTGGTGCCAACACGTGTCATGTTTCATCTTGAGTTATAAAAATAAGTGAGTCACAGGCACCTTTGTTCCAATGACAGTTATCTAATGGCTTTTGTTTTTAGGAATCGGGTACCCTGGAAACAGCATTCTGCGATCAGTGTCAGCACACAGCAAATGGGTCTTTCTGGCAAATCGGAGGCTGTGGCAGCTGGTGCCACCCAGGAGGCCCAAAGCCATGGCTGAGGCCAACATCAGAGAAGCGCTAAATAAGAGCTAAATAAGTGCTTAGATGGCTATTTGAAGGCTTGCTCTAACATGACTAGCATTTGGGCCAGAACTGAGTTGCTTCATGCTCTCTGAATTTTGTACATTTAGAGTAGAAGTCCTTAGAGAGTGGAGATTTATTAAAGAATTCGAGAAAGAGAATAAACTCATCTTCCTCAGTATTTTTCTTTGGGCTGTGTGGAAATCAGGTCTCTGTTCCTGTTTTCCATGCTGATTCCAAAGGGTTTCTCCTGCACCCAGGTCTGGGTTGACAAAATAATCAAGCCTCACACAGTAAAGCGGTCTATGCACGTTTAAGGGTTAGGTGCACATGGACCTGTATACTGAGAAGCATTGATCATTTCATGTGTGGAGCTAGGTGACTGTGGGTAGTGGGGGGGGCAGAGGAAGTTTGGACCCCTTGCACCTTGTAGAGAGAAAACCTTCTGGCAGAACATGTGAACTAAAGCATAGGCCCACAGACAGAGCACTCATTGCCTGACACTGGGTGGAGCCTTGAAGGACAGTTCCTTCCAGGTTTCTCTCCGTTCTTATCTGAGAAATGCTGGTACTTGAGTTTGTATCTCAAGAGAACAGGAGGATTTATTCCCCTCCTGTTGTCACTGGTCAATTTGCTCACCTAAGCACTACATCATTCCATCACCGATATGGCTGGACAAATTAGTGCCAGTCCCTTTGGCTATCCTGGTGCTGGGAAACCATTACCCTTGCAGGACGCGAGATTTTCGCTCCTCACGGAATGATGTAGAGGCCGTTTGCAAGGATTCTCGCTTTCCTTTCCTATGACTGGGGCTTTGGGTGGCATAGGACTGTCTAGCCAATCTGACAGGAGCTCAGCATTCACAGACACACAGGGTGCCAAGCCCACAGGGAGCCAAGCCCACAGGGATTAGTCCTGGGTCTGCTGTTTATGAATGAAGAGGCCTCCTGGGTTGCTCTGGCCACGCTCCTCCCCTTTGCAGCTTTTTGCAATGAGGTCAGGGCTGGGATCTAAGTGCTTAACTCTCCCAAATAGCAGCACAGCTCCAATTTAATCTTAAGCTATTTGTTTTACTGCCTCCTTCAGATAACAGAGAAAAAAGCAGATGCTTGTTTATGCTTTTGTTTGGTTTTGTGTTTACCTTTGGAAAGAATACATACATGAATGCAGGAGGGTGAGAGAAGGAGATGACCAATCCAGCAGGCTCTCCTGGAGGGCGGTAATTCCTGACTGACAGCAGGAGTTTCCTGAGATTCAGCTGGGCTGTTTTGGTTTTTAAAACAAAAAGGTAAACTAAAATAAGCCCTGGTTAGTGACTTAACACTTCCTTTCATATGGAAATTTTAGCACCTGCTATGAAATGTGAGTTTCTTTTACAATGTCCAGTGATTTTGACTATTATCTTCTGTACTGTGTAGCCCACCATCCCCCTTCCCAGGAGCTCCATGGAGTTTGTACAATGTTTTAAATTAAAATCTCAGGCACATTTCATTTTCCACCAGTTCCTTCAGCACACACTCATACTACAAGTGTGTGCTTTTTGTTTTACACACACACACACACACACACACACACACACACACACACACACACACACAGAGAGCTTGAGCATGCCCTCAGCCAATGCCAGCAGCATGTAGATATTCTGGGATACACATTTCAAATGCAGACTCTTCAAGATGGCCCTTCAACCCTGGGGCCCTTTAAGATATTGGCATAGCTAGAAGATACTCATAGACTAGCAGGCAGGGATTGTATGTAATGGTGTGTTTATCTTCCATTCTTAGGTGTAATTGTTGGCTGTTAGCTTCTTTCTTATTTTTGGCTATCCTTTATTTGCATTAATTGTCTCTTGGGTGAAAGATTAAATAAACACTTTAGAACATTGAGTGAGGACAGAAGGGTCGGTCAATCTAATCTGTTACATATTCACTTGATGGACTTCTGTGTGACAGGTGTCCACTGAAGAAGATGCCAAGCTGTGTTTTATAGCCAGGGGTGATTAACTTTGAGTGAGGAACCTAAAGAAGAGTACCAGGCCAGACGCATTGCTTAATTTGGCATTCTGCACCTCAGCTGTTTTCCTAAGAGCTTGAGAAGTGTCACAATCACGTGTATACACAATGTAGAAGCAGCAACTATACATCTGTAGGTTGTGTGTGTGTGTGTGTGTGTGTGTGTAAATATACACACGTAGATCCATGTGAACTTCGTACAAGCAAATTTGCACCTTTCAAATGACTGTTTCTTGTTTGGAGACAGTAGGTAGGTTAGTCTGGGGATGAGATCAGAGATTAATTTAATAGGTGTGAAGGATCTCATTGAGATGTTGAAAATGTCCTTATAGTGGATTATGTGGTAGTCACAGTATTTGGTGAGTTGACTAAAAGTCATTGAGGAATTTCATGCCTAAAGTAGGTGAATTTTAATTAATGTCCTTTTAGGGTCCCTTTAACTCCTAGGTTGCAGTAATCTGAGAAATGGCATCACTTGTTCTTTCCTTCTTGAGGTTTATGGCTTCAATTGCAAGGAAACTGGACTTTGAAATAAACAGGTCAGACCAAAACCCAGTGCCGTAGCATAAAAAAGTCTACCCTGACCCCTATTGGCAAGGAGGGAGGTTGCTGGCCACTGCCAGGTGAGGACCAGTATCAAAGTGGTCAGTACATGGAGGTGGCCAGGGCACATGTCCAAGCAGGTCCGTGATAGCAGTTGGCTCTGGGCTTCAGGGCTGATGCTGTGTGTGTCAAGAAAAATACACGTCCCCATGCTCCGCTCTTAATTGATGACCTTTTCTCTTCTTTTGCAGGTTGTCTTGGTCTTTGCTCTCAGCATTGGTGCACTTGTAATATACTTCATAGATTCGTCAAAGTGAGTATTCAAATTCGTTGTCTGACCCTCTTTTTTGCTTTGAACAAACACGACTCTTTACATTAGGGAATTTATTTACCCCAACACCCACCTTTACAAGGACCTCCTGAGTGTGGAAGACTATTGGAGGAAGGCTGGGCTGTTCTGTGCTGATTTTCTGAATGGGAAGGAAAGCTCTCAGAAAGCTGCTTTGATTCTGCTGGCACGGGAGGGAGAGGCAAACGGGGCTGAGTCTTATTGCTGGGAATTCTTAAATACCTGTTTCCTGATGAACTATTTGCATTGAAGATGGCAAGAAAGGTGGAGGGTGTGATGGGAATTTGCAAGCTGTGTTGGGTGAAATGCGGATGACAGAGTCCCACAGGTGCGAGTCTGAAACCATTCTAGTCATGTCGGTAGAATCCTCTTCCTGTTGCGATCTGGGTTTCCAATGCTGTGACCTTATTGGAGGGCAGGTTAGAAAGCGTAATGCCATTCTGTCCCCCACTGAATATTCAGCTCAAGCTTTGCACATTGGTGCTTCTTAACTCGGGAAGGTAAGAAGGTGGAAGGAGGTGCTCACAGTGATTCTTAGAGGTGGAGGACAGTGGCCATCTGAGGATTCATGGAGGGAACACTCATGCATACACTTGGGACACTCCTACTGAGTGAACTGGCATTCCTGGGTAAGCTTGGGTCACAGATGATGAAGCTTTGTGGGAGGCCACAGAGAACACTGACCAGGAGCTGCTGGGTGTAGCACCTTTGTTCTGGTTCCTGTGGGTGCCACCACTGGCTGTATCATTTGTTGCATAAACTCTGTTGTAATTTGAAGTTAACACTTTTCCTTTGTGATGTGAATTTGACAACTCTGGCCCAGTACAATGGCCTTGAGCCCTTTGTCCTTATTGGCTGCTCTAAGATTGCCCTCAACCCTTTTAACTCCACTTACAGCATGGTTGGACTCCAGACTTTGATCCTAGGAAACCTGCTCACTGTCTTTCTTGGCTTGAATGCTAAGCTTAGCACTGAATGCTAAGCTTAGCACCATCTTCCTGTGGCTCAGGGTGGTGATGATTTCATGCACATCTAAACTACATTTCTTAGAGCTAGTTGGTCCCTGGCCAAAGGACACTTTGCCTTTGGGTGCACAATTCAAAATGCCGTGTTAGGGAAACTAAAGCAAACGTGCCCCCCAATAACTATCTGGGGGCTGGTCAGGCCTCAGACTGTGAGAGGTCCTGGGGGTCATCCCATGCAAGGCTGGGTGGCCCTCAGCTGCCTCCCAAAGAGGGCCCTTGGGACAGCCATAGGGGATGAGAGTGCTTGTGCCTTCTCCATGGGAAATCCTTAGCCAAGAAAGAGAAGAGCTTTTTTAAGTTTGGAAGTCACCAGCTGGTGTGTCACTGGAGGTAAGTATCCTTTTAATATTTGCTCTTACTGATTGTTTCCATATTTGTTTTAAGCTGGAGATCTTCTAAAGTCCTGGGTCTCATCTCTCTACTCTCTCCCCAGGGGTGATCTCACATGTTGTGGGATGTGTACCCTACCACCTCCGAGGCTGGGGCTCAGGAGACAGGTTTGGACATGTATTCTGTGTGCTCCAGGGAGAGCATGTGCTTATCGGGAGGTGAGTGTGGTGAAGGACCCTCTGTCTGGGCCGCTCCTTCCTGCCCTGCAACCCCTTTCTGCTCCTTTGTATTTCTTTGAAATAAAATGCTTTTGTTACCGGGCTCTGGATGGTGTCTTTGTTTAAAATATGCATTAGGAAACAATCTTTGGCTTTGTAGATTCTGATGTTCTGGTCTCCACAGGAGAGGACAAGCAGGGATGACATTCCCCAAGGCAGAGCCTCTTCCCCAAGTGTCACTCTTCCTTCCACGTAGATCTTTGGGATTTCCTTCAAACTCTACTAGACCTTGTGGCATTGTGAATCCTCTCCGATTCTGACTTCTTTCATGGACTGATGAGTATCTTTCAGTATCTATCTTGAACTTGTTTCCATTTTTTAAAAAAAAATGCCAATAATCTTAGGAAGGAGACTGTCCTCACACTTCCAGGGGACTGCTTAGCTTTGTTCAAGTGTCATACTTCTTCTCTGAATCACTAAGCTGTTCAGCAAATTTGTATATGAGAACACATAATGGCTATTTATGTATCCCCATCTAGTTTTCATTTGTGTTAGTTCACTGGGCCCTGAGACCACTTCCAAAATTCTGAGCCATCAGGGGTCCTGTCAGCATGAGGCAGTCTTCATCTTCCTGGGGAGAGCCAATGACATACTCCGTTCAGAAAAGGGAAACATTCAAGTAGAATCTGTGAAGTCACAGATTTATAAGTCCTCACATTCCTGGGAAGAAAACCACATTATCATCAAGCCTAGTGAACAAGATAAACTGAAATTTGACCCACGTGTAAAGTGCAAATAGAAAGAAGGTGAGTTAGTAGAAAGCAACTTCTGCAGATCTGACTTTCTCATTCTAAACTGATGCCTGTTCAGCAGCGATTTGGAAGTAGCTTTAAATGTCTACTGGGAGGGGCTAGGGAGATAGCTCAGTGGCACAAGCACCTGCCTAGCAAGCACAAGGTCCTGAGTTCAATTCCCAATACCCCCCCTCAAAAAAATATCCTGGAAATTATACTAAATTATTGTCCTAGTAAGAAGTATCTAGTATTCTTAAGATGAATTTTAATTAATATTTATTCCTTTCTAATGAGTCAATCAGGAGTGAGCTAGTTGGGCTGATACTGTCCATGAGATGGTTTGTCTCCATGTTTCTTAAGCAAGACTGGGGTAGGGAATATCTGAGGTCACGAATGACCCACACCCTTGAAGGTGCGAGGAGCACAGATACATAAAACAGACCCTAGTAGCTGGCTGTACTGGCCTAGCCTCACAGCAGGCCAGTCGAGCTCTTGTACATGGACAGCAGATGTGGGGGGAGGGGCTTCAACTTTTGTCCATCTGCAGGTGGAAAAAGACGTTCCAGTAAATATTGCAACTGCTGGGTTATGATCTATTTAACCTTGAAAGCCTGTTTACTATCAGAAGGTGAGGGATAAGCCGTTTCCAAAGCCATGTTCCTCTTGCACAGCTTTTCTTTCCTTTTTTTTTTTTTTTTTTGGCAGAACCAGGAATTGAACTCAGGCCCTTGAGCTTGCCAGGGAAGTGTTTATTCCACTGAGCCATCTCTCCGGCCCTTGCACAGCTTTTCATTCAAATTCTTAAGCCAAGACAGACAGATGCCTGAATTGACCTTCATTTTATTTTTCTTTTCTTTTTTCCATTTGTGAGCCCTTCTTTGAGTTTTTACTTTCCTGAAAGTGGTCACTCTGGAGGAATCATTTGTATAGGCTCCAGTGATTGCTGCCCACTGAAGATGGCCTGTCCTCAGAAGTCCTAGAGTCCAGAGCCAAAGACAGTTGCATTACGGCGTGTTGAGATGGTGCACCATCTTCCCAGCAGGCGGGTGTCTGGAATGCCCAAACAGGGGGAGACATTCCAGCAGGTCTTTGGATTGACACCAGGTTCTCTGTCTTTACAAACACTGAGGCCCATGACACTCACCAAACACAGTAATTCCATGCCCCAGAAAGTCTCCTCCAGTTGGCTGTGCAAGACACATATTTGTCCAAAGGAGTTCTTTTTTCTTCATTCTTTTTAAAAGGCTGCCTGCCCAACTTATGTCACACAGCACTCCAGCTCCCAAGTTTGATGTCTGTCAATGCCTACGCTGAGACCTTTTCTCCCACACACTCTGATCCCTATGAAGCAGATTTTTTAAAAATTGTACAACCATGTTGAAAGTGCCCTTCAATGCCCTCAGAGTGCTAATGTCACCACTGCTGCCTCCGTCCTTCCCCTTAACACAAGAGCAGTAATTCTTATCTAACAGAGAAGGAAGAAAGATCTGATGTCAGCGTGAAGGCAGGATTCATGGATTGCATAATGCACCAGTCCCCTTGTTTCCAGAATTTTAAGAGGAAGTTGAGAGAGACAGTGGCTCAGAGCCCTGTGGATTTGCATTTTTTTTCCAGGAGCATTCTGGGAATGGATGACTCACATGTGTGAATATATTTATTGCTTTGATTCATGTTTAAATGCTGGTACTTCTGATGCTTTGATTACATGGATTATGAATAATTAATGCTGGATATACTGAAAATGAAGGTCAAGTCCTGCTCACTGGTGACTTCAAGGCATGCTCGAGTCTCTGAAAGGCACCGCTACCTGCTGTTAGCAGAGTAAAGCGGAAAGGTTATATGTTGTTAAAATTTTCCTTAATGACTTTATCTGCTCCAGAACGGCTGGTACAGTCGGCTCCCGCTGAGTTTGCCCAGCTCTGCTCTTGGCTTCCAGAATCAGGGCTGCTGTTTGGGAGATTCGGACATCAGGAAGGAAGAGAGAACCACAGCACACATTTTCGTAGAGCATCATTCACAGGGTTAAGGGCCAGGATAGCAGTAGTATTATGGCCCAAAAATGGCCTCTCGTAGGTTATCAGCTTTGCCTTCACATTCATTCATTTCTTTTGCATTTGTTCATTCATTCATTCATTCATGTATTTTGTATGCATTCAGTGGCTCACTTCACACTTATTGATTCTGTATCTAGTCTTTCATTTGAAACATCGTCAGTGTGATAATGTTGAATATTTTTCTGGGGTGGAGGGAATGACTTGGGCTTAGGCATCATTAAGGAAAACCACCTAGAAGGCTGTGATAGAAATGGATCAGTTTTCATGGTAGCTGCAAATAGGTGAGTGCCACTGATATAATAAGGATACCCAGAGCATTAGCAAACTCGTTAACTACTTTGCAGTTTTACTTTCCCTCTCCATATCCCTCAGCTGAGAAGCTTTCTTGTAGAAGTGACCAGAAGGCGGGTGTTAGGAGGAAGCCAGTCTTGCTGCTGGTGATGTGCTATGTGTGAGCTACAGTGCCCTGAACTCTAAAATAAACAACATAGTCGATCTCATTGGATTACCCAGACAACCTCATATTACCATTCCTGCTGTGTAGAGGAAGAGACCCAAGCTGCCAAAATGGGCCCATCTCATGGAGCTCCAAACCCATGGAGCCAGGACCTGATTCAATTCCCTTGTCGTAAAGACGTCTTTGTGACAAGTCACTAAAAATGAGACGGCAGATTGTGGAAGTCAACAAAGGGGCTTATGGTGAAGTGGCGACAATCTCATCTCTGTGACTTCAGCTCATCTCTGAAAGTCATCTGTCCTGTGTTGTCCTTTGTTGTCCATGCCCCGTCATTTGCCCTAGGACCATGTCTGCTGAGGATAGAGCTCCCAGAGGTCCTGGCACAGGCTACTCCCCTACAGTCTTGCCAGCTTGTGTGTTGTCTAATGTCTGTTTGAGTGTGCTTCCTGTCCTTCTAGTAATGACTTGGTTGGGACCTCTTGTATGTCATCTCATGGAGTGGCGGCATCTTGAGATGGGGTGTAGTCAAGTCAACAGTGACCAAGGACAGACAATTGCTTCTTCAAGTTCCTGCTATCCGGATGGTGCCTTCTGAGTTGAAGGACGTTAGTCTCCCATCCTTCTGTAGGTTTCTGTGCCTGGCACTTGGCCCGCTGAAGCAGATAGTGAGAGACACCCAGTTCCCTGATTCAGTGATGTCCCTTGTCCCTATGGAGACTTACAAGATATAGGTTGTTTATTACAGTTTTGTGTTATGATGCAGGATATTTATATGCCCAGGAGGTTACTGCTGTCAAGATCATGGGCTTTAAGAAAAATTGAGGCCAGAAAGATTCTCATGGAGGTTATTGAACTGCTATCATCGGATGATCAAAATATACACTGAATATATAATTTTAAAAAATATTTAAAATATTAAAAAAGATACATTACCATTAATTGTCCTCAAAATACTCCCCTTTACTTCAAACCTGCTTATCTTGTCATTCTTGCCACTTTCTGAGGCAATTCCTTTCTTTAAGAGGTATGATCAAAAATGTAATGAATGCCATAGTCCTTGTCATCTAAAAACTACTACTGTATGTCCTCATTGACCTTATTCACCATATCTGGCCCTGGGTGACTTCTGGCTCTGCTCCAAAGTCAAAATGACCATAAAAGGTAAAATTTGCACTGAGAATCAATCCTAGCACCTCACACTTGCCAGGCGGGTGCTGTGCTATTGAGCTTGACCCCCAGCCCAAAGAAAAGGCTTTAAGTCAATTCAAGGTACCAAGGTGCCAGGCCAACCTAAAGATACTCAAGAAAGAGAACTTCTAGAGCTGCTTCAGAAAGTGGTAAGAATGAAGGGCTAAGTGTGCTTGAAGTGAAGGGTAGTACTTTGAGAGATATTTTGAGAGACTGAGTGTGGCAATGTGTCTTTTACTGTACCATTTTAAAAGGATAAATAACTCACCTTAGTCTCTGATCACACCTCATAGCCACGCCACCCTGAAAGTGCCCAGTCCCCTGAAAGGATCTGGCATGCTTCTCCTATTCTGTTCCCACCGACTACACACAAGTGTTGACCAGCATGCTGCCTTCCATGTGCCCGACTCAGGGCTAGCACCTGGCAGAACCTAGCATACTGCCGACTGTGAGGTGTGGTCAGTGCTGTCTGTCTGTTGTGGTTTGTGTCTAGTTGTTCCCCCCCCCCCCCCAAAGCCTCATGCAGTCATGGGGCGGAGACTTCTAGAGTTTGAGATTAACTGGGATTATGGGTTTTAGTACTGCCGGGATTATGGGATTATGGGTGTGAGCGCTACACCCAGCCTGGGGCAGAGAACCTGAATGCAACTGAAGAGACAGACTTTCTCTCTGTTGCTGTTACTCATCCATTTTGTTCATGCTCTCTGCTTCCAGTGACTGTGAGGTTTCCTTCCTTCCTTTTTGGTGTTGGGTATTTTGACCCAGCAATGAAAGAAGAGTGACTGAGACACTGTCCCTGGGTCACTGTCAGCATGGCCCTGCCCAGCAGCTTGATCACCTGGGCAGCCCATAGCACAGGGGTGGGAAGCTCCCTAGCTTGTTCTTAATTCTTCCTTTGATTTTTTCTTCTTTTTTTTTAGGAACTGGGGATTGAACTCAGGCCCTTGTGCTTGCCAGGGAAGTGCTTATTCTACTGAGCCATCTTCCCGGCCCCTAGTTCTTCCTTTGGTAGAGCAGGGCCTTTCTAGGTGGTGCTCTTGACAGTGTCGTGCAGCACTCTGCCTTTGTGCCCTGTCTGAGAAGTCATGGGATGTGTTGAACCTTTGCCTAAGAAGTCAACACAAATCACCATGTGTAGAAGTCATTGCTCCCTTTTCTTGTTTTATTTTTCCTGGTAAAAATACCACCCCTACCCCCAATTTTCTCCATCCCTCAGTGACATTTTTATTGCCAGGCTCTGGTTTAGAAAATTATGGATAGGGAAAGTTCAAGGGCAGGATGTTCGGAGCAGTGCCGCACATCTGTGAAGGGAACACAATGGGAGAGCCAGCAGCTGCTGGAAGAATGGATTGTCAGCTGGTGGAGGAGCTCAGCCTGCTGAGGGGCCGAGCGGAGATGCCTGGGACAGAGCTGTAAATATCTCCGGACAGGAAGCCCGGGTCCCATAAGAGTTCAGCCTTCCAGGGCTCCATGAGGTCCTCTTACTTGGGAGGAGTCGCGACTCACCCTTTCAGGGCTAGTTCTCAGAGTGCCATTCCTCTGCTCACTGGGTCTAGATGAGACAGTTGGCAAGTGTGCCAAGGGGCAGAGTCAGCTTCTGGATCCCTTTGTCTCTGCGTGCATAGATTGGAGGTTGTTCTTGATGGGGACAGATTTGCTGTACGTTGCTCACATTTCTTCATTTTGCTTTCCACATTGTGGGGTACGCTCAGCCTTCTCGCCTGTTTCTTTTTGGTGCCAAGGACGAACCCAGGGCTTCCAGCTTGCTGAGCAAGCATTCTACCACTGAGCCAAATCACCAGGCCCTTTCTCACCTATTTCTCACCGCACCCCTAGGTATCAGGGCCACAGCATCCGAAAGTGTTCATTGGAAAAAATCATGGGCAGTGTTAGGAGTGGGAGGAAGACTAGAGCAGAGCTTCTCGCTTTGCTGCAGGAGGCAATTTTAGGATGTAGCTACCCTTCTGTGTTCAAGGATTCGACTAATATTTTAAAATATATAGGTATACGCACAGGATAGCCTGGATAATTGTACTGCTGATTTCTGCTCGTCTGCTGAAAGGAGCAGTTAATGCTTAAACTTTTTCCTCTCTCCTTCTTAATTTTTTATAATTATTTTGACCAATTTTGCATACCTATATCTGGTAATCTGAACCACTAATCTGAAGACAGGAGTATGCAATGTAACAACCACTGTTGAATTCCTACCATTTTGCTTAATCAAATTCTTTATTGTTCCTAAAGGTTCTTATTCAGTCTTTCTAATTCTCTTTAAAAAAAATATTTTAAAAAGGGCAGAAAATAAAGCCCATTGCACGAAATTAAAAAAAAAATTAAGAAAAAATTTATCTCCACTGAACATATACAGACCTTTGTCTGTATTCCTTAATAATGCAGTGTGACAACTCTTTACATTGAACCACAAGTAACCTGGGAATGACGTAATACGAGGGAGGACTGGCATATGGTACAGGCAGATACTGTGCCACCATGGGGCGTTCCTTCCAAGGGACAAACTGCTCAGACTGTTTCACATTGGGTGTAATGGGGCTCTGAAGGTCAGGTGATGCCACAGTCCCTTGTGCCCAACACCCTATTCTCTCTCATTCAAGGTCACCTTGTTTGTCTGGCTCTGTCTGTCTGTACTGTTTCAGAATGAAGCAGGGGCAAAGCTATCAGTATAAGTCAGAGCTGTTGTCTCCAAGTGCAGGCTCTTTTCTACTTGATTTCTTGGGTCTTTTATTACTAAATGAAAAATAAATACGTGATCACCTTGGCAGAGTAGGAGAGCATTACCGACTTTTATGCCAGCTCTAGACACACTGTCCTGACGGGGCAAACTTTAGGGCCAGAGCAAAGAACAGAGATGATCACCGGGGGAAAGACCAAACTCAGTCAGGTGCAGCCTTGGGACGATTTTATTTCATCCACCCTTGGCAAAGTGGCCTTGGCTTGTCTGGCCCTACTTTTTTCCGTCTGTCTCTGACTCTGTCTGTCTGTACTATTTCAGAGTGGGGGTGACTGAGAGTTCAGTTTTGCTGTGAAGACGAATGAAGCAGAGCATGCTGGCGCGGCCCGTGCGGAATTTGTTATGCATTACTTCTGAGGACATTCTGCCCAATGGCTCATTTGTTTCCCCTGTAAAAACACTATCAGATAGCTGTGTCTATAAATCCTTATTTACTCTACCTTCCAAAATTAGAACGAATTATTTCTGCCCTTCTCATCACCCTCCACAGTTTAAAAAGGAATGAGTGGCCTGACACACTCTAACCCTCTCCTTTTTCTAAAAAGAATGTTTTAGAGCAAATGAAGAAGTGGCCGATTATACAAGCAGAACATGGGGACACACACACACACACACACACACACACACACACACACACACACACACACCTGCATGTACACACATAGCATTCTCCCAAATTCTTTGCACAGAGATCCATTCATTGACCACTTTCATCTGCTTATATCTGATAATCTCAATAACTAATTTTAAAATAATCATATGCAATATAACAACATGGTTGAAGTCCTATCATTTTGTTGAGTGAAATTGTGTATCATTTCTAAAGCTTTCTTTTCACTATTTTTATTCTCTTTAAAAATATTTTAAGCACAAGGGCCTGAGTTCAATCTCCAGTTCTGTCCCCCTCCAAAAAAAAATTAAAAACTGGCAAAAAAAAAAAACCCCAGCCATTACACTTTGAAATAAACAAGACATTTGAAAAAAAAATATGTCAATCCCTCATCTCCTAGCACCCGGTATGAGTTTGTGCCATGAGGCTGGACCTTCTCCCTAGTGGCACAGAGTGACTTGAGTCCTGTCCCCAAAGCACAAGCACATGCACACTCAGAGTCTGCCCAGAAGTCAGGGTGGAAGCCAGCCAGGGAAGGAGACTCCTGGCTCAGAACAGCATGAGGTCAGTGCAAGGAGAGAGCTGAAGCCTAAGGTAGCTTTGAAGGCGCAAGGTGTGATGACAGCTGCCACTTTTCATCATGGAGTTTCTGAGTTGGCAGAGAGGTGATCTCTTTATTGTCTCTTTGTCTTGATGGCCTGACACACTGTAGCTTTGGGGAGACCCTGGTCAGTGATGAGTCATTTGTGCTTTAAAAATAGAATGCCTCACAGCAAGGATGCCCTTGGGACACCTTGATTCCTGTGTCATTGTGGAAAGGATTGGAGAGAATGATGAGTGTGTGTGTGTGGGGGGGGCTCAGGGACGATCAGACCCCACCTATAAATGGAGTCAGGAAACAAAATATGAGTGGACTGGCCACCAGCCTCTTCCTCCTCATCTCAGTAGCCACTGACAGGCTAAGCTCCGTGTCCCTTAGAAGGGTCAGTCAAGTAGCAGATCTGTACAGAGATCGGATTATGTACAAGACATTTCCATTGGTATTGGGGGATTCTGAGCACTGTGTATAAGGCTAGGATCTTTTCCATTAAGATATTTAAGTTATATATTTTTATAAAGGTTCTGATCTTCATGCATAAACATAGGAAAAATAAACCAAGGTAGCAATTGAGATACTGATGGGCAATATATTGTGCTACTATGATGTATGTTGCTGTTTTCTAAGATCAAGTGAAGATGGGTGTTGCTGACAGTAAGTGCTACAGACTGAGGAGCTGCAAAGGTAGTTGCCTGTCATGGAGTGTTGAGGCTCTGTGGGAGATTCTTAGGTGAAGATACAGAAAACTCAGTCACTTTCTGAGTCCACAAATCCACAAGAAGGGATCCTCAGGATAGCCTGCACTCTCGCTCCAGGACCCTTGTGTTTAGGAAGTCAAGATGAAATCTTGCCTTGAAATCATTGAGAGCCGGGATTGAGAAGGCTCTGTGGGAGGCCAATCAGAACCACAGGATGGCGGCATCTCCCCTGACTGTCCTCCCAATTCCAGCTCTGCGCATTGAACATCTTAGGAAATTTCTAGGAGTGGAAGTCAAGGCTCAGCGGTTTGCAGGGGCCTTGGTTCTGGACTTAGCACATACAACGCGTCTCCAGGATGAGACAGGAAAGAAAGTCAGTGGCAAAACAATGCTGGGTTCCAAACACAGGCCACGTGCCGAGCCACGTGCTCATGTGGAGAGCAGCCGTGGCCACCTCAGCTTGCAGCCCTCTGTGGAAGAGAATGTCGCTGTTGTTGCTACAGCACAGTGCCTCAGGCTTCTTAAACTGAGGAGGCTCCGTTTCAGAGCTCCGAAGAGAGGCAGCCTGAACTTTTCAGCGCCACACTGACTTTCATGGTCTCTAAGTACTTCTGCCTTCTCTTCCATAAAGAGTATTAAAAGTTCTATTTTGCAGCTGCACTGGTATGCACACACAGAGCCCAGGCAGAATTCATCATTTAATATTTTAATTACTTCATATCCCTTGTTGTTAATTTTTTTTTTTTCTTCTGCTTATAAAAAGTTAACACGAAGACCTTTGTGGGTCTCAGGAGTGTGGTTACTTCCAAGCTCTGGGCCAGCTGTGTGGAGGGAGAAGCCGGCTGCCTTTCCCCTCTCCCTGTTCACCACCTCCCTTCTGAAAGTTTTCAGAGAGAAAAAAAACATGCTCGGAGACAGATGCACTCTGCCACACCTTTCCCAATGTCGTATCATTGTTTCAGGTGGCAAAGTAAAAATAAACATTCCATTTCAAGCGCAGTCTTATGACTGGACTTGGGGAAATAGTAGCTTCAACAACCTCGCATTAAAAGGAAACAAACAATTTTGAAAGAGCACCTGTGGAAAAAAAGTTTTAAAAATACCTAATAATCTTGTGTTCCTGCAGTGTTTCAGAAAAAGTCATGCTGACTCTCTGTGGCGTTTCTGTGAAATGACATTTTCTTCATTGGAGGTTTGCAAGCTTCGGTAGACGGGAAAACAGAGGTTAGACATGAGTGAGGCAGGTCTGGTGAGGACCAGGATGAGCTGAAAGCTGGGTTTCCACTAAAGTGGCTTCCTAGCCCCTGCACCTTGTCCTAACCAGAAATACAGGCTCATGTGGCCAGATCTTCCAATATTGCAAAGAGAGACAGCTGGGCTTGTATATTGCATCTGCTGTTTAAAAATATTGGATTTCTGTTTTCATCTTCTACTCTAACTTCTCTCTCCCTCTCTTCCCTCTTCTTTCCTCTCCCCTCCCCGTCTCTCCTCTCCCCTTTCTCTTCCTCTTCGTCCTTCTCTCTCTTTCTGTTCTCCCTTTCTTCTCTCCTCTTTCCTTTCTCTTCCTTCCTCTCTTTTTCTCCTTCCTCTCTTTTCTTTCCTCTTCCCTCCGCTCCCCCCTCCCCTCCCCTTCCCTCTCCTCTCTCTCCCATCCTGAATTAGCTCTGTTCTCTGAGTGCCAGGAAATTTTCTTACCTCTTGCTGTGCCATCACCCATAAAGGGCATCCCAGCCCCCATGAGGTAGGGATGTCTTGTTCTCTAGGTGCTTCGGGTTGTTTTCTATCTAACACATTTTCAAACACTCCTTAATTAAATTCCCACTTTCCTCTGGGCAAATACTGTATGTCACAGCAATAAATTAGTCACAACTTACTGTAAAGCCCCAAAGCTATGTGTCATGAAATCTACGCCATCTCTGAAAATAACATTGCTAGAACCTCATAAACATACACTCTGTTTGTTTAAGAACTCCCAGAGCTTTTTAAACATGGTTGCTAAGTCACAAGGGCGTATTTTCCAGGACATAAATGGAAGTGAAGGTATCACCCGTACATCGTCAGATTCTTTATAAGAGGCTCGAATTTGTCTGTTCTGTTGTTGTATTCACTCGACCAGAGTTGATTATGCTAAGTGCATAACGGCTGGTAACTGTTGGAGACCATCTTCTGACTTAATTAGTAAATGGCCTCATTTTATAAAACTTGTTTTAATCGTTTTAGCATGTGTAGGTATAAAACACAAGTTAACAGAGAAAAATCCTGCTCACTGTTGTCATCATCCTTGAAGGTCGCCATCTCTTGGACACTGCCTTTAACATTTACTGATAAATTCCTCTGCAGTGGTCCTCTCAGAAACAAAACGAGAAATGTATCTGTGCCTTTCTCCCCAGATTGGTTCCCGAGTCTGGGCTGAAATTCCATCACTGACCTTTTACTTTCTGCATGGAAACTTGGCAGATCCTACCCAGGGAGCATTAAGCTCTGTTTGAATGTAGCGCCTAGAGCTCGGATATTTTCAGAACTAGGGAAAAGATGGCCAAATTATGTCAACCCCAATTCCCGTACAGCTGCTTCATCAGTCTGGTTTCTGCAGGGAAAATAGTCAGGCCAACTTTCTCCCGTCAGGATGCTCCTAGGAGGGAGCTGTAGCGGGGCCAGCAGGACCTCTGCTGTGGGACCCAGCATGCCCTTCCCAACGAGGATACCTTCCGCCCATGCTCCGGCCGAATCGGACCTGCGCACTCAGAAGTGAGCATTTTTCTCCACCTGCTGCGCTCCCATCAGAGGACGACCCGCGACCCAGTTTGAGATGTACTTGATATTGGTGTCCTGGAGGGAACTGCAGAGACAGGTTGTCGAGAAAGGTGAAAAGAACACGGGTGCAATTAGATGACTGCGCCTGGCACGTGCTCTTCCTCCAGCAGCAGGAGGAAGAGAGCAAGGAGTGCATTAGGACCGTGCCCTCTTCCTAATGGCGCGAGCAGGCGTAATAAGGCAAGGGCTGTAAAGAGCAGCATTAATAATTGAGATGTGCTCCAGGCAGCAGCGCTGCCTGTCAGTGCCTCGGAGCACAATCTGTTACCGGGCATGAGAGGAGGCTGGGGAGTCGCCGGGGAGGAGGGTGCAGCTGGTGGCTGTGTATCCGTGTGCCTGCGTGTGCCAGTGCTTGGAGGAAGTGAGAGTAAGGCTTGGCAGTTACAGCGAGTGAGATTATAGAAGGCAGTAAGTGTGGATTGCCATGTAGCTGGGGGTGGTTCTTTGGGGGAGCTGAGCACCCTCCTTTTGGAAAGTGGGTGAGACATACAGAAAGTTTTGCTCCTTGAGGCCCTCCTGTTGGTGTGTGGAAGCCACGCTGAGGAATCCTGCCCTGTGGGTTGGGGTACCTGCTCATCAACCCCCTGTTTCTGCCTTCTTGAAGATCTGGGAACCCACAGAGGGCCATGCTCAGTCTCACACTCAGAGGTTGAGCAGAGGTGGCTTGGGAGCTGGGCCTGGCCTAGCCTGCAGGGCGTGGTTAAATGCAAGGGACCCTGCAGGGTCTCTTGAGCAGGCCCTGTCTCATCGCCCCGGTGCACTGAGGTCTGGGCATGAACAAGCAGTGCTTAGAAAGCCAGAGACAAGAGGCCTTTGGCTGCCTTGTCCTTCCTCTCATCCACCCCAGGTATTACAGAAAGGAGGTGAAGTGGGGGCACCCTTGTGGCAGAGCTGAAAGTTCTGTCTTCTGCTTTTCTTATGCATTGAGTGAGCCCCCATTCCTGGATGAAGTTCCTCTTCAGGCTGTGATTTAGGGACACCAGAGTCCTCCCCCAGTCATACCCAAAAGGTTGTGTCAAGTCTCTTGACTCTACTGTTTGCTGCCTGAACAGAGAGG
This sequence comes from Ctenomys sociabilis, assembly GCA_004027165.1. NCBI lineage: Eukaryota > Metazoa > Chordata > Mammalia > Rodentia > Ctenomyidae > Ctenomys > Ctenomys sociabilis. The sequence goes on along the minus strand of PVKA01003691.1, from coordinate 33,633 downwards.
GACAGCTGCCCCTTGGCCTGTTGGATCTCCCGCCCAGTCCTGTGTGCGGAGTCTCTGGGGACCTCTGTCTGTTTATCTGCCAGTCTTCAGACCAAGTCATAGGAAACAGAACAGCTTGAGTGGCTAGAGGCCCCCCCGCCCCTGAATTCCCTGCTTTCTTCAGACTCCTGCCCTCACCTGTCTCTAAGCCAGCCAACTGTGACAGTTTAATTGGTGTGGGAAGAAGAGGTGCGGAGGAAGTAGGCAGGGCTGACTGGCGATCTGGAAGAAGGAGGGTCCCCTGGGAAGAGTGAGAGGAACCTTGATGCAGGGCCTAGAAAGCCGTGCTGGGCACAAGGTCAGGGCGCCTCGCTTGCACAGAGCGCTGACTGATGGGCGAAGTGTGCGTCCTCCTCTTCCCTGTCCTGCCGGGACCCGGGATGCCCATTTGTATTAACTGGCAGCACCTTGTCCTCCAAGGGGCAGCAGGATGGCTGGGAGGGAGACTGTGCTGTGGGAAGGATGCCTCGTGGTTAATAGCAGGGCCTGGGATCAGAGCTTCCTGGCTTGGTTCTGCCCCCTGCGTTATAGCTGTGCACCGTCCACAAGCGGTTTGCCTTTCTAAGCTGCCAGCTGTTCTTCCTTTTCTAACAGTGGAGAGAGGGGCAAGGAGGGAGTGATGATACCTGTTTAATGGTGGTGCTGAACTGTGCTTAGAACAGCGCCCGGCATTCATGTGACCAAAATATTAGATATCATTAGTGTTTTCCTTTTCAAGTTTATTCAAAGCTTTTAATCAGGTCTCTAGGGAGGTAAAATGTGAAGCTAAGATACCAATAGACCTGTTGTAAGGTAGTGTCATTAATGATTGGGGCAGGGGACAAGACCTGCACTTCGGGAAATGGCTAATTCCAGCTCCTAGAGCACATGTGCTGTGCATGACATCCCAAAGCCACGGAGATTGCCACTGAACGCTGAGGGCGAAGGGCGGGGCTCCTTTGGGCTCTGCTAACATCTCTGCGGAATTCAGGGATAGGGCTGGGCCGGCTGGAGCAGGGCCTCTTCTGAGGAATTCTGGGAGCACTCAGTGAGGGCTTGCGGAGGAGGGAGACATGCTGCCCGAGCAGGTAGGTCTTGACAGATTCTCTTTGTGTCAGGAAGTCCCTGTGAAAAGTACTGGTGTAACCTAGGCCCTGGGCTCTGAGCACCCAGGCTGTGAGACCCACCAGCTGAGTGCACAGCAGGAGACAGATGTAATGGGGCTTGGATCTGCCTCGGAGAGCCTGGGCTTTTCCTATTCCATATTTCCTTGCAGATCCTGTGGATGCGTTTAAGGCTGCCTGCAATGCTCTAGTAAGGACAGCATCTGTCTCCCTGCTCCAGTTTAACTTCCCTACTCCAAGACTAGGGTGGGGGTCAAAGCCAGAAAATGCTAGGAGGGGAGAAAAAGCAGGGCTGGCACGTAGTGGGGCCACACTGCCCCCTTGCAGCCTGACAAATGACACACCCTCCAGCCAGGGACAAATTAGAATTATGCAAAGCAATGGACTTGGATTGCAGCTTAATGAAGTGCTTAATGCCCTGAGTGAAGCTGAGTCCTAATATTTAGAGAAACAAGGCTGGACCCCAGGAAAGAAAAGAAGGCTCCAGGCTCCAGACAAGGCCTGGGTATTGATCCTGGTGGCAAAGTCAACCTTTTGTGAAATTTATCCTCATGTATGTGACAAACCATTAGCGCCCAGCTCTGCTGAATTTTTGCTGAGGGGTTTTTCTGCTGTAACCCTGTAAACAGGAGAGCAGCAGTACATTTGATTGGAATTGCCTGCTGGACTCTGCGTTCTGGGCCGCATTTCTCCACTATGCAAGATCTTAATTTTCTCATTTCAACAATAAGGAAATGCCTCCTCTCTCTCTTTGACCCCCTCCCATATATTTTGTTGTAGCTCAGAGCAGATACTCGGAAGCAAGTAGACAGGCTGCAACTCCTGACCCTTCTCACTTTCTAGCTGCGTGACCTTGGGTGAGAAATTAACTTTTCTATGGTTTCATTTTCACAATGGTAATTATGGATAATAAATTCAGCCCCTTAGGACTGAGGTCAGTGAAGGAGATGTTGTACAGGAGGCGCTTGGTCAGGGCTGTAGGGCACATTGCTGTTTATTAATCCAGATCCGGATCATGATTATGATAATGACACACACATGAAAACACTTTCAGTATGAATTATACAGCACTGCTATTAGTAGTCTTTATTTTCACTAAGATGCTGACTTCCCTCTTGCTTAGAAAATTTCTGACAATTCGGTAAGTAACTCAGTATTATTGAATACCTGTTATGTGCCAGACACTACTGTAAACTTTTACACTGCAGTGACAGAAAGAGGCAGTTAATGAGTTAACAAATAAATAAGATTTCAGTTGCTGTTAAGTGCTGGGAAGAACTTAAATTGGTAATGGGAAAAGGATTCTTCACTTTCTTATGTTCAATAGTTCTGTGAAGGTCTACTAAAGTTTATAAAACCTCTTCTCAAAATATTATTTATAAGTGCATAAGAAAAATTGTATTATAAGAAAACCAATTATATTAAAATATAGTTAGTAGAATTTAAGAAACTAATTTATGACACAGTGTGCTTGCTGCTTGATTAAAACTCTTGTATGAAGACCTAGAAATAGTTTTAATATAGCACCATAAATTTAAAATAGTAGTAATGTATTTTGAGACATTTACAATCATTATAATCTTCTGTGTAAATATCTGGGATCTCTACTGCTAGCAAGATTACAGATACACAGTTTTTTGGTCTACGATTGTAATTAAAAGACATGGCACTTTTAAATTGATGGTTAAGGGGTCAGGGAGATAGCTCAGTAGAATAAAGGCTTGCCTGGCAAGCACAAGAGTCTGAGTTCAATCCCCAGTTCCACCAAAAATAAATAAATACATAAATAAAAATAGATGGTTAAGGGGTGCAGAGAGAGCTCAGTGGTATAAGTTCCGGCCTTGGAAACACAAGATCATGAGCTTGATCCCTGGTATTGCAAAAAATAAATAAATAAGTAAATAAAGTCAGTGCCTAAATTGATGGTTAATAGAAAATAAAGATGTGCTTTTTCTCATCTTAGTTGATGGACTCCCTAAATACCAACCAGGAACTTCTTGAGAAAAAAAAAAAGTAGTGCTCATACAACTGGATAGCCACGTGTAAGGACTGGGTTCACACTGTGTGCAAAATTATCTCACAGTGGTCAAAGAGATAGCTCAGTGGAGTAAAGCACCTGCTTAGGCATGCTCAGGGTCGGGGTCTGGATCCCCGGCACCCCATGCTGTGCCTGGGTTTATGGAGTAGGTCTGTAATCCCAGCGCTGGGAAGGCTGAAAGCAGGAGGATCACCAGAGAAAGAGGGAGAAGGAGAAGGAGAAGGAGAAGGAGAAGGAGAAGGAGAAGGAGAAGGAGAAGAAGAAAATAACTAACATTAAGAACAATATTGTTAAATATTTAAGGTAAAAAACGTAGGGTGATTAAAGCTTTCTGCATTGGACTTGGCAATGAATTCTTGAATATGATTCCAAAAGCATAAGAACCAAAAAAAAAATATATATATATTCTTACCTCATCAGTATTAAAAACTTTGTTGGGCTGGGGAGATAGCTTGGTGGTCTAAGTGCCTGGTAAGCACAAGGACCCACATTCAATCCTCAGTACTACATGCTGTGCCAGCCCCAGAATCCCAGGTGTGCTATGCAGGCTACTAAGACTGGCTGTAGTGCTTGTAATCCAGTGCCGGGGAGGCTACAATAGAACGATCACTATGAGTTCAAGCTGCATAGCTGTGCCCTGTATGAATAATAATTATATAAATACAGTTTTTTAAAAACTATTTCAAAGGACTTTAAAAAGAGAATAAAACTACAATCCACCTGGTGGGGAAAATATTTGCACATCATATATCTGGAAAGGGATTAGATTATATAAATTACAACTAAGTAATAAAAAGATAACTCAAGCTTAATTAAAAATGGGCAAAGGCAATGAGTAGATTTCTCTAAAGATATGCAGATGGCCAACAGCCACACAGAAGCATGTTCAACACTTAGTAGTCAGTAGGAAAATGCTAATGGAAAGCATAGCAAGATGCCATTTTGTGTTCACCAGAATATCTACAGTAAAAAAAGACAAATCCTAACAAGTATTGGCAAGAATGTGGACAATTTTAATCCTCCAGTGGACAAATTGCAGCCTTTATATGTTGCTAGTAGGGATGTAAAGTAATGCAGAGCTTTAGAAAACAGTCTCAGGAATGATATTTGTCCAAGAGAAATAGCAACATATGTGTATTACAAAATGTTTGTGGTAGCATTTTCTATGTAACTAAAAAGTGAGAAAAATACAACTAACCAGTAGAACATTATTTGGCCATTAAAAGAAGGAAGTGTTGATACAGAGGAACAATATAGACAAACCTTGAAGACAAATGAAAAGAAAAGCTGTTTATGAAAGTTTACTTATTATATAATGCTGTTTATATAAAATGCCAACAATGGGAAGATATGTAGAAACAGAAAGTAGATTAGTGGTTGCTTAGGCTTTTTAGGGATTGAAAGATTTTTTTGAGGTGATGAAACTGTTCTACAATTGATTGAAGGTGTGTTTACAGAACTCCGTGAATATATAAAAAATAATTGAATCATATACTTTAAATGGGTAAATTGCATGGCATATGAGTTACAACTCCATAAAGTTAGTACAAATAAAGTTATCCTGATGACATATGATAAATAATGTAGAACAAGATGAAAAAGAGTAAGAAGAATACTTGGAAGGGCTGTTTCATCCATCTTAGTTGAGAGATAGATGTCTTAGGCTAGGATGATTCTGGGACATAGTGGTTGTTTTGTTGAAAATAGGAAAGAATCAATGGTGAAGGCTGGGATGTTCACTTGGTTAACCAACGTTTTCTTCCTAGAAGTTCTGACTCATAGCTACAGCCTCTGGGAGGTGCTGTAGCTTCATTGTGAATGTGTCCTTCAAAGCCCTTGTGTTGAAGACTAGCTATTGGAACATTGCAATTTATTTATTTATTTGGTACAGGATCTCACTCTGCAGCTTGGCCTCATAAGTAATCTTCCAGTTTTCAGCCTCCCCAGTGCTGGGATTCCAGGCATACACCACTAAGGCTAGACTAGGTCACCAGCTCAGTGCTCCCTGAGGGCTGGGGCCAGCTCAACATGTGGGACTGGGGATCAAACCAGTCCCTGCCCTTGCCAAAGCAGGTGCTTAGTCCTCTGAGCTGTCTCACTGGCCTTGGAACATTAGAATATTTAGGAAGTGAGGTTGGAAGAAGGAAGTCAGGTCATTGGGGCGTTGCCTTTGAAAGGGATATTGGAACTGTGGCACTTTCCTCTCTCCTTCCTTGGCAGCCATAAGATAAATAGGCCTCTTCACTGTTCACTCCTATTAAGTTGTTCTGTGCTGCCATGGTTCCAAAATGATGAGGCCCAGAGATCATAGACTGAAGCCTCTATGAAAGGTTCATCTCAAGTGAACCTTTCTTCCTTTTCATTTCTTTATCTCAGGTATTTTGTCATAGCAATGGTAGCAATGGAAATCTGACTAACACAAAACAATTTAGATTCAGACTTAAGCAGCATAGCTCTTAGGGGAGCAGGGTTGCAAGGTGATATACTCACTATTTTATTGTACCTTTAAACATGAAAACATATTCATTATACACTTATAAACACATACATGCTCAGCCATACAAAATAACATAAAGACTACCTCTTCCCCATAGCAGTGGAAGGGCAGAGAGAGAACGGACCCTTAGCTCTGTGATTTTCCCCACTGATGCTCAATTTGGTCAGCTGAAGCAGTTCATTGATTAGATCAAGTAGAAAAAAAAAAAAACCACTCATACAGTTTCAATCTCTTGAACATGCCCATCAAGCATAATTTTCTCCTAGTCACACATATAAATGGTAAAGGGGAGGGTCATATTATTTCAGGGCCTTGGCTGTTACAAGATTCTGAGGATGTCAGTAAAATCATGATTAAAATAGCCATGACTTGTTTACCTTCTGGACCCAAGGAAACCCTGGGCTCAGTAACTTGTCAGCCCAGTCACAACCTGAGCAACTTAGGGTCTTTCTCTAGAGATAAACTGGCTTCAGTAATGAATGAGATCTGGAGAATTAGAAAGTAATCAAATTATTAATTAACATTATCTTTTTCACCTCAGGTAAAAGCAAATCATATACACTCCCCCTGAAGACAGAAAGTGCTTTGGTGTGTGGGGTAATGGTGTCCCAGGATGCTAAATCCTACAAGAAGGGTGGCTTCTTCCTGGGAGTGATGTAGAGTTATCCTTCCCAGGAACCCAAGCCTTGAGCCAGAGGGGTGGGAGTTGGGCTGTTCAATTTCTTTTCTCAGCTATTGTAATGCTCAAGCAGGTGCAAGGACCGAAGGGTAGGGGGTGGGTTTGGAGATCCCCAGGCCTGCAGTGGCATCCCTGCCCCTGGGGTGCACTGAGAGGGCAATTGAGACTAGGTGTGGTGATGCGTGCCTGTAATCCCAGCTCTTGGGAGGCTGTAAACAGATGGATCACTATGAGTCCAGTCTGGCAGTGAGACCCTGAACACCCTATAGACCCTTCCCTAAAATACAAAAAAAAACAAACAAAAAAAAAACAAAGCTTAAGCTATTGTAATGCTGTTCTTTCTTCTTACCCTCTTTCACATGGAATGTGGATATCAGCTCTCTAAGTTGACTGAGGGTTGATTTCTGACCCTACCTGTGCCAGCCAAACTTTCTGGAAATACCAGATCAGCCAGGCTTATAGACTCATTTCCTCATCTGTGAAAGATAATCTCTCCCACATTTAGCACTGTTTAAATAAGTACTCTTCCTCTGTAACTATAGACACTAATAGAGAAAAAGTAAGAAGTTTTAAATGATCCACTTTTAGCTTCTTTGTTTTGGTATTGGAGCACATCATGTAATGCATTGTCTGCAGTGGATTTCCCTGCCAAGTCATGCTCAATTAATATTAAAATTTTTAATATGCTAATGCTCTTGGGCAGTAAATGGAGGTAAGAGAAATGGATCTGAATTATGAATGAGAAAGATCAACGAAGCAAACCATTGGTTTTGCCATTCCTAGATGGATGAACTACCCTTGAGTGTATGTTAGCTAACTCTCCATTGCTATGACAAAATGCCCAAGAAGAGCAACTTGAAGGAGCAAACGTTTATTGTGACTCTTGGCTTCAGAGAGTTCAGTCAGTGGTTAGGTGGCTCCACTGCCATTAGATCTGTGGCCAAGCAGAAGTGTCAAGGTGGTAGAACAAAGCTACTGACTTCATGGTGTGTAGGAGAGGGGGTGGGGTGGGAGAGACAGACAGACAGACAGACAGACAGACATAGAGAGAGAGACAGAAAGACAGACAGGCACAGAGAAACAGACAGAATGAGAAGAGAATGAGGAGCCAAGGATAAAATATATTACCAAAATTATATCCCCATGGACCTGGCTCATCCAATTAGAATTAACCTCCTAATAAGTCCATTTAGCTAATGAAATTACCAATGATTTGGTCCCTTTATGAAGTTAGAACTCCTATGATCCAATCATGTCCCTAAATCCCATCAGCTGGCACCACCAGCCTGTAACAGTGAGCCCTCTGGATCCCACCCATAGCCCATAGTTCAGGATGGAGTTGAAGTGACCATTGTTCCTCAAGTTCATTCAAGAGCATTACCTTCCTGTTCATCTAAAAGTGCAAATGATTCTAGGCCAGAAACTACTGTAACTTTGGAGGAATTGATAGCATTTGTATTACTTATGGTGTACACATGTAGCTCTACAGTTGACAGGCAAGCAGAAATTCTATGCTGTATCTCCCAAATAGCATCCACTAACAAGTCCCTGTGGTGTTGCTTCCATCACAGATTATTCTTTTGTAGGTTTCAAGTTCCATGTGTGCTCACATAATGGTGCTGAGGCCCTGCTGGCAGAGAACAACTGGTACCATGCATGGGTGGCTGCCACAAGGCTATCCTTAGCCAAGGTGGAATTTTTTATTACTGGAGATGGTTGGACACCCCGTGAGATCAGGGTGTCATAGAGTAAGAAGATGTGTGGGCAGGCCAATCACTTTGCTTGCCTACGAATTGATATTCTTTTCATACTCAGTAAATATTTATTTAGCAGAGCCTGCGATTGTGTGTTAGAAGGAGATTAGGATGAGAAAGAAACTGCTGTGAAGGCTGTGTGGGAGAGTCCAGTCAGTCTCCTTTGCAGTTCTGAGAGTGTTTGTCCTTTCGTTTGTCCTGGGGATTTTGCCCACTTGTAGGTGGGGTTTTCAAGTGTTCCTGATTACATGCAGGAAGCACTGACCTGGCAAATCCTAATTTTTCCAAATTGTTACTTTTCGAAGACACTGTATAGACTGACTGCTAGAAATCCTGACAAGCTGACAAAAACAACACGTCCCTAGTTTATTTCTGACAGAATTTCCATTTTAATTAAATGCTTTCTTTGGGACTGGCACTTGCTACTGTCCCTTTGTAGACATCATTTAATCTTCATACCATGCTAGAAGGTAGATATTAATTCTGTCCCCATTTTACTGATAGGAAACCAATGCAACAGAAGGCTGAATTGCTTAAGGTGACAGCTAGATAGTGACAGAAACCTGAGCCCAAGTCTTCAATATTGATCCTTGCATTTGGCTTGCTTAAAAATCAGGTAATATTTGCTTGAAAATCAGGATTTTAAATGCCCCATAATGAAAATAACAGAATGAAAATAGTTTGAGGTTAGTTTCACCCTGAAAGATCACATGTACCAAATTTGATGATTTATTTATGAATCAAGTTCAAAACAGCAGTGAAGTACAAACACACACAATAGAAGTCATCCTGAGGGTGGGAGGGAGCCCCTGTGGGAGAAGAAAGGTGAATGCATTTTAATTGGGGTCTCAAGATATATAACATTAATGACATAATTTCCATCTGACAGCACTTTTCAAGTCTCTGGCTGAACCTGAAACTTTAAATTGATGGAGCCCTGAAATCTGTAAACATCTTCTGGGGCCTACTCAATCTCCAGTTCAGAATCCGCATTTAATCAGACTTCCAGTAAGCAAGGGGATCAATCACTTTTCCTGTTTGCAGCTAATGATTATTTTTTAGAAAGCCAAAATATAATGGAGAACTTATTCTCTCTTCGGCTTTTCTCCGTGGATCTCAAATTGCTCGATATTCCCCTTGTGTTACGTCAGCATAAGCAGCGTGTACAGAATAATTACCTACTACGCCATGAACTGCAGGCTATGGGCTGGCAAAGGTAGTGGTGCCCCAGGCAAAGGAGAAGTTGAATTATAGAAAAAAGCAATGAGCCTCTCCTTAATTACTCCCCAAGAAAGAGACTTCTGGCTTTTCAGATGAACTCACCTACTAGAAAGAGTGAACTTTGTAATGAGGGAGGAGCTTTGCTAATTAGCAAACGGAGACTACACACACTGTCCATTCTGCCCCCAGGAGGATTGGGTGGTTTCTTGCCCCCCCCCTTCCCTTTTGCCAGAAGCTCCTCCACATAGTTATGAGTTATTCCACTTCTTTGATGAATGCATCCACACCTGGGCTGGGCATGAGGAAGACAAATGGCTCCCAGTGGCCATGTTGTAGATTACTGAGTACCAGTTGTCAGTCCTTCTCTGCCCTGGAAGGGTTCGAAAGGAGATTGCTTTCGACAGACTGTCCACGATAAATGATTTTCCCAGTAAGAAATTGCTTTCGGTGGTGAACCTCACCAAATCACTCTGACAAATGTTAGGGGCTGCGGGGGATTTTTCACGGCTGTCTCTTGCTTGCATGAGGCAGTGGGAGGCTTGGGATCTCCAGCTGGGCTGGATCAGATGGGATGTCTCTTGGGTGGACACAAAAAGAGATGAGGATTTTTGTTCTGCACTGTGTGTTTGGTCAGTTCCTATCAGCTCTTGCTGAAAGCAGCCAGTGGAAGCTAAGAATGCTTGAGATCTGATGAAATAAAGAGGCTGAAAGGATGTATACATCTCTTAGCTCCAGATTGTGATGTTTCCTTGGGTAACTGTTAGGAGTGAGACAGTCACTAATGTCAGTTATAAATAGAACAGGGACATGTACACACCACCAGGGCCAGAACCTCCAGGCACTGTTCTCAACCTGTTATTTAGTCTGTGACCCTGCCTGAAAAATCATAAAAATAGCATGCCCCCTTTTAATATTATTTAGCATTCAAAAAGGATTAAATGTCGTGTTCAAAATCACAAAGGGCTGATAGAATTGGCCTTCCCCAGCTGCACAGATTCCGCCCATTCTCCCTATGTCTGGGAAAGGAAGGGCTTCTTGCTGTGACAGTTGTTTATTGCTTAGCAACAGAGGACTCAGGGTACGGAGAAGAAGATAGCTCCAGACCTAGAATCGGAATTTTTTGCAGGTGACATTACCAGTGGTCCCGTCAGGGTCCAAGGGAGGCAGCCACCCGGCCAGAGGGTCCCTGCTGAGAGTCGCTTCCCTCCTCTAGGCCATGGAGGCCGTGTGGCCTCCATGGCCGCTGTTGCCTGCCAGTCCCTGATTTTGCCTCCTCAGCAGGCTACATAGGACAGAGGCCACATACCTTTTGCAGTGTTGGGCATACCAGGCCTGGCCAATGACGGGCTGCAGTGCCACCTGCTTGATGGATTCTGGGAGAGGCAAGACGGTTGCTCTGCTGCCCTCTGCAGGCTTGTGCTTGGAGGGCCAGGGCTCCCAGGGGAGAGAAAAGAACCGATAAGCCTTCAGTAGAGAAGAATTGGGCCATGGAAGAATTTTGGTGGGAAAAGGAGTCAGGACCTGTCAAGCATTTGCTAGGTTTTCCCAGCCATGAGAAAGTTCCCTGGGACAGGTGAAGGATGGTGGGTCAGAGTGCCTGCCCACCTTGCTCTTCCCAGATGACAACCCATCTTTCCTAGGGTTTTGGTATCTATTTAGGTGCAAGGATGGACAGGCTGGAGTCTGAGAGGGTAAGCCTGTGCCAGGATCACCCTTGGGCCAATTTCAATGTCAGTTTATTCCTGCAAGGCCTACTCCTTCCTGTCTATGCTAAGATGGCTCAGATTCCCTCTGCCCTGTGGACCTTCCTCATGACAGTAATCTCAGGACACCAGGGTGGCAGGGGAGGGAGGGCTCTGTAAGGCAACCATCACCTAGTCAAGCTGACCGCTAATACCCTAGCATTGCTGGGTGCATTTTCTTCCCTTGTTCATCAGTCACTCATATGTGTCATCCTCCTTTGCTCAATGGTTTGTGGATAAGGCCACAGAAAGGAATAATGAGAATTTTCTGCCTTGAGAAAACTCATAATCTCACAGAAAGCCTGACAATTCACATGAGTGATAACAGTAAGGGCACTGGCAGCATATCAGATGTTCTCCATGTTCTAGAATATTCTAGTCCACATCCTGTGTCTTGTTAAACTCACCTAAGCCTCACCACAGTCCTATAAGATGAGTGCCATTGCCATCAACATCTTATGAGGAAACGGGTTTAAGAAGTTAAGAGGCTCTCCTAGAATCGCACAAAGAATGGACGATACGCTGATTCCCAGAACTTCTACTCCAGGGATAGGTGCTCTAAGTTGGTGCTACACCGGGAATGAGCTGGAGAGATGGTTGGCACCTGGGGTGGTGACAAGGAGCAGCCTTGAGGCAGCTGGCACATGAGCCTGTCCCAGGGCTTCCCGAGGTGGTCAGCACGGTAGGGAAGAGGCTGGGCTTGCTTCATCCTCTGCGTCTCAGGCTATGGGATTCCCTGGCAGCCCTTTTCCTGTCCTGTGAGGTCCCTCACAAAGAGGTGCTTGCATTTGTGTTTTGCATGCAGATCCAGGGACTGAGGAAACATTCTGCAAAGCGGAGGCGATGCTCACATCCACGCACTTGGTTTCATGGCCCAAACCCCACTTTGAAAGTCAGCTGTGTGCAATTGAAAGCCTTTTAGGAACCGTTCAGGAGGAGCATGGCACCTTGCCCAGGCTGGAGCTCAGAGCCATGCCTTGCTGGTCAGAGCAGAGACTGGAATAATTGACTCTCAAGCTTGAAAGCAGAGGCATCTAAGGCTAATTAGATCTGCAGTGTCCCAGGTGTGTCTGGGTCCACGGAACTGTAACATTCTAGATAAACAACACACGCGGCAAAATGAGAGAGACCCAACAAGGCAGGCTAAGGCTGAATAACTGGGAGGTGAATAACCACTCCCTTTCCTTGGCCCCAGTGCCCACAGAGGCAGATGGCAGAGACACGGTAGGGTAAAGAGTCTGAAACCTTCCGTGGTCACCAGGCTCATGTTGGAGAAGCATGGCAGATGTCTCTCTCCTGGAAGTTTTCTGATGGAGGATGGGTAATCCACATGGTGAGGACTCCCACACAGTTACTTCACAGATCTCTAATTCACTGGGATGTTCGGTTCAGCAGGTGGACCAAAACCATCATGAATTGCTGTTCCCCTCTTCATTTTGACCCCAATCTAAATCGTGCTGCCCAGAGAAGAGATCCTTGCTTAGGAGGTGAACTCCCAAGCAAAGGAAGGAAAGAAGTCAGCACAGCCACTCAGAGAGAAGGTAGCAAAACGCCCACATCTGAGAAGAGGAGCTCATGGGTGTCGCTCACTTTGCAATGCCTTCCGGGACCTTCTACCCTGACCCTCCCAGCTTCTGGCACCCTAGTCCTCGTGTCCATGTGCCCCATCACAAAGGCGTTCTACACAGTCAGCCCTGCTCTGAGCTTCTTACTTGTGATTGGTTCTAGATGCGTTTTTGTTCCTCTGCATTGCATTTTTCACCTTGCTTTTTGGTTCTTCTCAAGCAGGGGAGTAAGCCTGAGAATAAGGACTTTAAAAAAACAAATACAGGGCTGGTCAGATAGTGCAGCAGTTTGAAGCACCTGCTTAGGCAGATGCAGGGGCCAGAGTTCAACCTCTAGCATGCTGTACTGGACCTGCCCCCCGGGGAGTGCAACTGAAACTGGGTGGAGTGGCATGTGCCTATGATTGCTGCTCTGTGGACCTGAAAACAGGAGGATCACAAGTCTGGATCTGTGCAGTGAGACCTTGTAGACCCTGCACTAAATAAAATTTCAAAAAATGCAAATACAGATGAGCGGGGGATATGGGACAGTACCACACAAGCATGCGGCTGGGTCAGTGTGATCAGAAAGGCCAACCCATTCTGTATCATCACATGGTCTAATGAGAAAAACTGCAACCACAATAAATGGCTTCCAAATTTCATTTTCCTGTAAAGTCAAATACATAGAGAATGGCAATCAACTTCAGTCCTTCTTTAGTCTCAACAAATAGGGCTGAAGGGACTTTTCTTTTAACCCCTGGTAGGTAGGGGGCAAAATTTGCCTTGGGGAATGGAAATGTAAAGGCTGAGGCTTACTTGCCCGAGTTGTTCTGGCCCAGTCTCTGTGGAATTTGACCAGTTAAGTAGGATCCACCTAATCTGGATTTTCCCGGAGTCTTCAAAACTGTCCTAGATGTTCTAGGCACCAAAGGTGCTGAAATCATCCTGGTGCTGTTCATCCAGCAGTGACACCTGGCTCAATGAGATCAAGGCTGCTGCTGCAATGGGAGGATTTGGATCTCAAAGCAGATACCTGGTACCTAAGATCTTACACAAATACAACCTCACAGTTTCCAGGACTGATATGTTTATACCTCGCTTATTGTGTTGGGAGTAGGGGTGGGAAGGGGAAGGAGGCTTATTCTAAATCAGGCTGGCCATTTCACTGCCAGATCTATAAAAGGGATTATAACTAAATACAGTGCGAGAAAGTGTTCTTCCTCCCTGATTCTCACACATGTCCCAGTGGCTTTCCCAATCTGATTGTCTTCATAGCTCAGTGACCTTCATCGGAAACAGAGGCTGACACGAATGTCCTAAAGACAAATAGCTCAGTGGAGTAAAGCACCTTCAAGCAGGTGTAGGGGCTGGGGGTTCAGTCCCTGGGCCTGCCATGCTGGCCCAATCCCCATAAGATGGTGACTGAGACTGTGTGTGGTGGCACGGGCCTGTAATCCCAGCTCTTGGGAGGCTGTAAACAGGCAGATCACTGTGAGTCCAATTTAGTAGTGAGACCCTGAATACACTGTAGACCCTTCCCTAAAATACAAAAAAAAAAAAAAAAAAAAAAAAAAAAAAAAAAAAAAAAAAAAAAAAAAAAAAAAAAAAAAAAAAAAAAAAAAAAAAAAGCAAGGAGCTTCTCTGAAAGGGAGACTAGATCTTCCTTTTCCTCCCCCTTTAATTTTGCTCTTTGACATATAAGTTAGATATATTTTCCTATGTTAGTTTCTATAACTACCCAACAATCCTATGATGAAGTAGTCTTTATGTTCTCATACATATGACAAAGCTGTGACCTTCAGCACCTCAGGTAGTTGTCTAAATTCTCAGAGCCTGGAAGTGGCAGAGCTGGAATTTGAATGTGGGTGCCCACCTCCCAAACCCAAGCTCCCAGACTCTGTATCACAGACATTTCGTTGCTGTGCTCTCAGGTTAGCATTGGTCTGTTGATGTCCCTTTTTTGAGGGACAGGGAGAGAACACATAACTCATTGATATCAGATGAAAACTGGGCACCTGTGGGCAGACCAGGAGATGGAATTCGCTATCCCACAATTCACTGTGCCATTTCAGGCCCACCTGTGGGTTCTTTAGGCTCAGGAGTGTCTTTGGGTTACAGGTTAAGTTCTTTAGAACCTTGGGAAAATTCATTTAAAAATGTAAAGAAAAGGAACGGATGAGCGGAAGGCCATCCCCCCCCCTTTTATTTTTGGTTTCTCATATACAAAGGCCTATGTGAGGATGAAAGAAGAGGTAAAGAGGCAGCAATATAGAAGACATGAAGGACTTATCTGTCAAGCAGCAGAGCTGTTTGCACTGTGAATAGCTAAGGTGGTCAGGCCCTACACCCTTGGCTGACACACTCTTCCCAGGTGCTTTATTTTTAGGTCAAAATTAATTGGAGCATTAACCTACTTGTTGTTCCTCTCAGTGAACTCGGCGCCTCACCCTGATTTATAAGCCTTCCACCTGTCCATTGTCTATGGAGAGCAGTGAATGGGCATGGCTGAGTTCCATGGGACCACTATTGGTAGGATCCACTAATCCCTGACACATCAGTGACCACAAGAGAATTCTCAGAGCCCCCCGGAAAACAGATGACCTTATGTGATTAGATGTCATTTTGAGAACTTTTTATCAGAAATGGAATTGTTTGGCTAATACGAAGAGCTTGGGGATGTTTAGGTTTCAGTACTGTCCAACGAGGAAGGAAAGACAGGAGTTAGTGCCACAGCATGCTACTCTTTGTCTAGTAAAAGACCCAAGACTACTATTGGAGTGCCCCCTTTTTCAGATGAACAAAATGACCCAGATTTCCTTCCTATCCTTATCTCCTCCTCTAGAAGTGTCCTGTTTAATCTTTGTTAAAACAAAGAGATGTTTTTCCTTGTGTCACTCTAAGAAAGACAATTTCTTCTATCTAAGACCCTGATGGCCGGTCTTCAGAGACACTGGAAAGGTGGCCAGACACCCTAGTCACTCAGGGAGGCTGCAGAGCACCTGGCTTCCCCCGAGCCTCTAGTTTGTGACATCTGGGATAGACTCTCAGCTCTGACCTTGACAGCTAGCATGACTTTAAGCATGTCAGCCTAGAATCCAAAGCACAACCTTGGCGTCAAACTGCAAAGTACAGATCCCACCTAATTGCTCCACAGATAAATGAAGTTGGTCTTGTTGTTTAAGCTCTGTATTCTTATTTGTCCTACAAAGGTGATTTGTATAACAAACTACAACAAATAAAGTTGTACTGAGGTTTCATCATATTGGTGTTGAAAAGTACTTAGGGTTAGGTTAGGACCATATCCTTCTTGAATTTTCATCATCATTATTATTGTTTCTACTCTCAAGTTTCAAGTCTTCTTGTAGAATGAGGTGGATGACCAGGAGGCTGTGCTCAGTGTCCTGAAGGGGGACAGCCATGTCAGGCATGGGCAGCAATGGGCTATAACGCCACCTGCACGAAGTAAACCAGGAGGATCTTGACTGCTCCCATGTGGGCAAAGAGTTCAGGGTTCTGACAAATCTTACCATACACAAGAAACTGGTCTTTCTTGATCTCCTGTGACTTCCTGTTCCCTGGCACTGATGGAAGCCACAGGGTGGGACTCAGGGCACAGACAGCGCAGCTCTGCAAACCCAGGACACACGTGGGTATGGCATGCCCACCACCCTTGACTCCCTGTCCCTGGGACACAGGGGACGAGCATCCTTGCCCATTGCCATTAGGTTTCTGTTGTCACCTCATGCAGGAAAGTGCTCAGAAGGAATGAATGTGCTTAGTGTCTTAGCGGAATAGCTGGAAGACTGCTGCAGGCTGACAGAAGACAGAAAACAAGTCAGTGCTTTTTATTAGAGCCTGTGGTCCAGAGGGGTGAAATGAATGTGTTAAGCATGTTCGTGAAGGAAAGTACTGAGGCTGGACTGCAGGCTGTGGCTCACGGAAATGTGATCCTACGTAGTGATTGTCACTGGCTGTAGAAAACCAGGCGGGCACTGCAAGAGCAGGCAATCCGGAGGAATGTGGGATGAGTCTGAAAGCACAAGGTTTTATGAAACCCCGAGGAAGCACGAGTGTCACATGCAGAAGTATGACCTGCATTTGAGAGAGGACCTTCTGGAGACAGGGAATTCTGGGGTGCTGTTGGTCCAGTCACCTGAAGTGGTTGAACCTTGGATGGTGAGGCCTTAGCCCCGAAAGTCCATTTTCTGTGATCCAAATGTCAGAGTCTTGCCTCCTGTCAATCAGAAATGATTTTTTAAAGCTGTGGGGTGGCCATTTTGGACCCTTTGACTTTAGAAGATGATCAAGGAGCTAGAGACTTTGTACCTGAAAGGTCATGTGAGTCATTTAGGATTGGGACATTGAACTCTTCAATTCTGCCACCCCCTCACTGTCAGTAGAAAAAAGTTCAAAACTCTTGGTGACCCACAGGACACTGTCTTCCTGTCTAAGTACCCCTGCTAACTGTCTTCTGATGGTAACTCTGGGATTTCATTCAAGGGCTCATACTTCCTCCTCTTTTTCCAGAGTATAAAGTATTATGGAGATGACTATTACAAATGGGATAGATAGGCAAAATTATTAAGGGTTTGTATAACATACTGGTGTCATGATATTTCTATGTGTTAAGAGTACCAGGACAGGCTGATGAGATAGCTCAGCAGACTAAGAGCCTGCTCAGGCAAACATAGGGACCAGAGTTCAATCCCCAGTACTGAATGCCGCACTGCCCCTGCCCCCACTGAGTTGGCAATTGAGACCGGGTATGGTGGCACACACCTGTAATCACAGTGCTGGGGAAGCTGAAAACAGGAGGATCACTATGAGTCTGAGCTCTGCAGTGAGACCCTGTACAAATACATTAAAAAAATAAAAAAAGAGAGTACCAGGCCATTATTCTGATATAGAGATAGATATGTTTTGAATTCATCATTTTTTCCCTTCTCACTTGAGATGGAAAAATGCTGAATTCAAAACAGAGATTGAAAGTTGACTATTCTCAGCATAAATAAATTTTCCTCATTTTAAAGTTTTCATCACAAGTTTCCATGACAGTATTCTTATTGAATTTATGATGGGCGTTAGTTTGTAAATCAATTTGATCTACACAGATTTCCAGGGAAACAGCTGCAGCACCCATTGAGGTGCACCTGCACATCACAGTAGGTTTTTTTTTTTTTTTAATCTCATTTTGTGTTTCATTTTCCATTTTCTCAGCTTTGTCGTTGTTTAGTACTGTTGTGTTTCCATTCTTACAGTTCTTGGAGAGCAAAACCTTTATATTGATGGCTTGGAATCCAAAGGTGGTATTTTTAATAACATAAAAATATATTTTAAGACCAGGCATGGTAGCATGCACCAGTACTCCGAGCTATGCAGGAGCAGGAGGACCACTTGGGCCTAGGAATTTGAGGCCAGGTTGAACAGCATGATGAAACTGTTTTAGATTGATAGATAGATGATAGATAGACAGATAGAACTTTGATCAATTTTTAAAAATACTTTTATTTTATTTTTAATTTTTTTTTGGGAGACAAATATCAATGAGACAGTTTTACAACTGATTACTGGCACATTTTCAAGAATTAATACATTACATTTTGTTGTCATAGTGGTTATTCATTGTACAAGTTGCAGACATGATACCCTGTCTCAAACACTATTATAACAAACCTCTCTATTCACTGAGTTAAGAGAATGGAGCTGTATATCTATCCTAACTATTTTGAGTATACAGGTATACAAGGGTCAGAACTTTGATCATTAATTGCTTCTTATAGCATACTTGCCATTTTTTCTCTTTTACTGATACATAATATAGTGGGCCATTTTTTATTGATGACAATTTAGGTCAAGAAGTTGAGCATTTCTATTTTTGAAGATAAACATATAGTGACATATTCTGCATGTATGCTTCTTTACGCAGTTCAGTTCATTTAACCTGAAGCTGTCTCATGGGATATGGATGACAAAAGGACAGATATTTTTTTTTTTACTAACCATGTGACATTACCCTTGAACCTCCCAACAGGGAATGGCTCCATTTTCACAACTGTGAAATTCAGTAATAGCAGCTTTCCTCCAGGGCTGGGAGGTGTTTTTGCTGAGGGCCCGGAGGGGTGTTTGCTCCTACACTCTAATCTTCATCTCCTGCTCACCCAGCGAAGTTCCTTTTCTCTGTCTTTGTAGGCAGGCCATTCTGCATCCTGGATGTAAGTCTGACTGTCGAAAGCCAGCGAGCAGCTCTGTACCATTCAGGCACTGCTGTTGCCTGCCTCTTCCCCTACCTCCCTGCTTCTCCCTTCCCTTCCTCTTCCTCCCTCCCCTTCTTGTTCTCCCTTTACTCTTCCTTTTCCCATGTCCTCTCATTATTTCCTCTCCTCTTTTTCCCCTTTTTCTTCTCCTCTTTTTTTCTACCTTTTTCTGCTTCCTTGTGATATATTTCACATACTATACAATTAACCCATTATCTCAGTTGCTTTTCTCTGGTTGCTGAGACAAAATATCCAACATCCAAAATCATGGAAGGAAAGGTTTATTTAGCTCACAGTTTGTGGGGGTTTCAGTGTATACTCACTGGGTCTAAGGCAGAGTGGCACATGGCAAGGGCAGCAGATCATGGTGGCAGAAAAACAGCAAAGAGCAAAGGGAGGAGCCACAGTTGTGGAAGCAAGCAAGCCTCTCTCTTCCTTATATTGTATGCAGATTTCCCACCTCTGGGTGAGTGTATCACTCATACCCATAATCCCCCAATTGGATCATGAATTAATCACAAACTAGAAGCTGCCCCACTGATACATGAGTCTGGGGGCGGGGACAGCTAGACACAAACCCTAACACCTATGGAAACTGGTTTGGTGTTTTTTTAAATAGATTCAGAGTTGTGTGACCATTGCTGCAATCCAATTACACAACATCTTCAACAGCTCCAGGGGAAAATGCACAGCATTTGCAGTCACTCCTTACACACCAATATCGTAGCCCCAAGCAACCATTAATTTACTTCCTGTCTCTGTGGATTTGTTTAGTCTGCATATTTCACAGGAATGGACTCTTATAATTTCTGGTCTTTTGTAGCTTCCCTTCTTTCACTCAGCGTACTGCTTTCAGGGTTCATCCATGTTGTAACATGTATTAGTACTTCCTTATAACCAAATAATCTTCCGTGCTATGGATATACCATGTTCTTTATCCATTCATCAGTTAGCAGTTATTTAGTTTGATTCCTCTATGTACTATGGGTAAGGCTTCTATAAATATTTGTGCACAGGTTTCTGCATGGTTACTTTTGTAGTTGTTTTTCTTGTGTATTTATGTCTTAAGAGTCGAATTGATGAGTTATGCAATATGCTAGCTATGTCACTTGCCAAAACAAAATGCAATAGATCGGACGATTTCACACAGTTCCGCAATCAAGGTCACATCATGCTTGGTTTCGGGCGCACGTCTCTTCTTGGCTTCCAGGTGGCTGTCTTCTTGTGGTGTCCTCACAGCAGGTGAACAAGAGTTCTCTGCTACTTCTTGTAAGTCACCAGCGGGGACAGGGGATCAGAATTCTTGGTAGGGTTTCCCACATGAATGCAGTTGGTGTTCTTGACAAGGGTGGACTTAGTGGGCTGTAGAGAGCAGGACCTGAGTGAGGCCGGCTGAGGCATACAACCTCTGACAGTTGCTGAAAGTGTGGCTGGTTATGGAAGTATTAAGCCACTTAGTGGGCAGTAGGGAGAAGCACCCAATTGGGATGGGCTGAAGCATGGAGCCTGTGAGTTGCTGGAAGTGTGGCTCATTATGGAAGAATTAAGCTGCTTTGTGGGCTCACAGCAATGCTCTTGAGGCTCCAGGACTTTAAGGTAAGTAAAAAGTGATAGGTGTTTTTCAGGGGAATGATGCAGCAGAGAAACAGGCTGAAAGAAAAAGGGAAAGAGGCTTTCTTTTCTTTGAGGACATGGAGAGAAGTTGGGGAGGCCAAGGAGTTCTCTGAACTAGACAAAGGGAGTCTGAGACTTTTATGGCCTTTTGCCAGTGGAAGAGTTTAGAGGGGATGTTTAAATATACTTGAGGGAGCTGATGGGGGTCTTCCCTGAGGTGACAGGAAGGGTGAAAGTAAATTATGTCCTGAGCTAAGTTGGAGAATAAGGGGAAGGTGGTCCTGGGAGCACGGGCCTTTGTCCTAAGGGCATCCATCATATTAGATGACCGCCACAATGACCTTAGCAATTTACACTAGGGCTCGAACCTATCAAGAAGTATTCTGCTTCTGGCATTTCATGACTTTCTACCTTATGCCCTTATCTCAACCCAGTTACCTTTCAAAGTCCCCATCTCCAAATATCATCAGCCTGGGGACTTCAAGAGATGCGTTTTAGAGGACACAATTTATTCCTCACATATTGTCCTTTTTTATGTATTTGGTACAGGGTTTACAGGTTCTACATGATCTCACTGTATAGATCAGACTCATAGTGATCCTCCTGTTTACAGCCTCCCAAGCGCTGGGATTATAGGCAAGTACCATCAAGTCCAGTCTCAATCACTGTCTCAGCACACCCTGGGGGTGGGGATGGCGTGGCAGGGAGGCTTGGGGATCAGACCTACTGCCCCTGCATCTGACTAAGCAGGTGCTTTAATCCACTGAGCTATCCGGCTGGCCCTATATTGTCCCTTTTGAGCAGCTTTTAACCTCTCTTACTATTATTTCTGTCCTAGCCTCAACTTCTGTGTTGACCCTTATGAATGTCAGTTCCGCAGTCATTCCTTTATTCCTTCAACAAAAAGTTAATACCTTAATCTGTGTTGGAGGTTCCAAACAAATAAACTCTAAGTAACATTAGGGAATACTAATATTTCAGTGGAGGATGTAGGTGAAACAAACAAACACCAAAAAGAAGAGACAGGCCAAAAATCAAAATCATTTCAATCTGTGAACATGCTATGAAAATAGGAGACCATTCAAACAGATAATGGTAATGCCTTGACCCCATGAGGAATGAAGGAGGAGAGAGACAGTTAAGACAGGACTTATTGGTGGCTTGGATATGGAATGCACCAGGCTCCTTCTAGATTTGCTTGAAGAAAGGGTTGATGGTGCTATCATTGACCCAGAGGGGAAGGGCTGCATAGGGGCAAGTTGTTTTTCAGGGAGAAATTAGTATTTTCCTTCTTAGACATTTCAAGTTTGACAGATACGGGAGACCAGAAAGAGGAAAAACCATTAAAAGGTGGATAGGTGAATCTAGAATTCAGAAGATAGGATTGCATTACATTTGGGACTTGTGAAACACTTTGATTTCCTTTGAAGAGGTGAGATTATGATTATGTGGACAAAGCATGGAGAGGGAGAAGAGATAGTTACCCCCGGAGGGAAACCAGAGGATTCCCCCACATTTGGAGATCCCATACAGCAGGAGAGACCTTGAGGGGGTGGGACAGAAGGATATAACTGAAGACCATGGGAGGGCAAGAACCTAGGGAAGAGATTGTTTCAGGCAAAAGGTAGGGGCCAACTCCCAGACTCTGTGGGACAGCAGGAAGACATGGATCAGAGCCACTGGTAGGGTTTCCCACATGAATGTGGTTGGGGTCCTTGACAAGCGCAGACTTAGTGGGTTGTAGAGAGCAGGACCTGAGTGAGGTGGGCTGAGGCATACAATCTCTGACAGCTGCTGGAAGCATGGCTGGTTGTGGAAGTATTAAGCCACTTTGTGGGCTGAGAGCAGGGCTCTGGTAGCAAGGGAGAACTGGCTAGAGCAACAGTGACAGCCAGGCCTGAAGGAGCATCTGGCCAGCCAGCTCCCCACTGAACGGAGGAGAGGTGTCAGGCAGGTGCCGGGTGCCTGAGAGTGCAAGCAGGGAAGGCTGCTATCAGGAAAACGAGTGAAACGGTTTGAAGTTTTTGGTATGGCTTTTGTTGACACCGTGCTGAGGCCATTGTCTGGGTATGATGGTGCAGAACGCTGTAGAAGGTCTGGAGAGTGCTGGGGTTTGATGTGATTTAGATAGCACTTGTGTGTCTTGGTCCTCAGTGTTCGTGATCTTGAGAGACGGTGGACACTTAAGGCATGGGGCCTACGGGGAAGTGGGAAGACTGGCCCTGTCCTTGTCCTTTGGTGTCCTGTGACTTCCTTGTGATCTTTGACTTTAGCATGTGTATCCAACTGTGATTTTATGCTCCAAGGACAGGGAGAGGTTAGTGCCATGCCTTTGAGGCTCGAGAACTTCAAGCTAAGTAAAAGGTATTCAGCTCCTGGTATTTTGTTATAGTAACAGAAAACCAGTAGAAGAGAAGCACAACAGAAACAGTAGTTGGGCATGGTAGTATATTCTTATAATCCCAGCACTCAGGAGGATTTTGGCAAGTTCAAGGCCAGCCTGAGCTACATCAGGAGTTCAAGTTCAGGCTGAACTGTATAATGAGACTTATCTCAGGAAGAAAGAAAGAAAGAAAGAAAGAAAGAAAGAAAGAAAGAAAGAAAGAAAGAAAGAGAAAGAAAGAAAAGAAAGAAAAAAAGAAACAGAAGAAAGAAAGAAAGAAAAAAAGAAACAGAAGAAAGAAAGAAAGAAAGAAAGAAAGAAAGAAAGAAAGAAAGAAAGAAAGAAAGAAAGAAGAAAAGAAAGAAAGAAAGAGCCTAAAGTAATGGCCTTGGGAAATTGGAAATTTTCTTAATTACTCTTTTCATTGCTAAGACAAAATACTCAATACCCACAAGTTCAAAGAGGAAAGGTTTATTTAGTTCCTAGTTTGTGAAGGTTTCAGTTCATAGCTGGCTGGCGTCAAGGCAGGGTGGCATGGCAGAGGGGCACCGCAGAAGAGAAACATTCATGCCAAGCAGGTCTAAGCAGCCTCGGAGGCTTGTTTCTGCCCTATTTTTCTGTGCAGGCTACTGGGCTCAGGGCGGGTGGCCTGACTTGCTAACCCTATGCCCGAGATCCCAGTGTCACACACTCTAGATCTAGGCACTCCTGTGGAAACACCCCTGCCTATGTCCTAACAAGGCTTTAGGGGGACATCTAGACACAAACTGTAAGAGGAAGCACACCAGTGTGAGAACAACAGCACTTGGCATGTTTGTATTGAGAGTCCATTTGCAGTTTGAGATCATGAATTGAAGACCATTTGTTTTGGCTGTGTGGTTTGTCCAGGAACCTTTTGCGGCCCAGGACTGGGGTGGAGCAGAGCAGTGGACTTCTGTTAATGATCAGAGGCAGCGGTGATGGTGGCCAGAAGGAGTAGGCTGGATGGAGGGGATTCTGAGGTGGGGTCAGGAGCAGCTCGTGGGGCTGCGGGGTCTGGGACTCGGGTGTGTCCCTCAGGCTCAGTAGGGGACACCTTGGTGAGCAAGTGGGCGGGTCAGCGTGAATGATGGGGCGTGGGTGTTCCTCTGCTGCCAAGCAGACAGAAATACGCAGGTGCTGGGACTCACCTAGTCCAGAGGGAGCTGCAGGAGTGGGAGGAGGAGGTGGACTAAAGAGGAAGGGACACAGCCAGCCACTGAGCGGGTAGAAAGGTGACAGGTACAGGGAAGGTCTGGGATGGCTGAGCCTGGAGCTGTGACCCCAGCCCTTATGCTCGGGCCCACTTGTAGTTGTGTGCGTGATCACAAAATGCCTCCTTCCTCTGTTTCTGGGGTCTTGCTCGCAATTTCAGGTTGAAATCTGAAACCAGGAATGTCATTTTCAAGATGTCAAGCTGATTCTTGTGCTTTGGGGATGGTTGTTGGGTAATTGGGTTCTTGGAGATGGGGGTGCTCTTTCCTGTGAGAACTTTCCTCTGCCTTCCCTCTGCCTGGAGTGTGAGCATCTAGGGTTAGTCTGGTGAGAGGGAGAGAGGCAGGAAGACTCCGTCTTGATGCTGAGGACTGCCGTCCACGTCGCTGGCTTTTGCAGAGATCCAAGGAGGAGAGGTAATGGCCTTGCCCTGTGCAGGGGCCCCGGGGGGACATTACCACATTGTTCCCCATCATAATGGTATCATCACACGTCATAACAATGGGATTTCAACAGTTATTATGGCACATTCTAATTATGTGATTACTCAGTCTTTCACCAATTATGTAATTAGATTTAATTACACCAATTGCACAAATAAACGATAGTCAACCATAAATTACTTAAAATAAAATCTAGAACTGTGCATATGGAGGCAATTGCCCTGAAAACAAGAATAGAAAACAAGAAAGGGAAAAAGGCTTCTGAAACCAACCAGCAAGTGAAAAGAATTATGTGATCCTTAAGGATAGTGGCAGGAAATCATCCCATCTGGAAGTTTCCTGTTATCTTTCCTTTCAATAAAGGTATGGTGGCAAGAATTAAGGGGGCTAGGGAGATGGCTCAGTGGAAGAAGTGCTTCCCTGGCAAGCGCAAGGGCCTAAGTTCAATCACCTGTTCTGAAAAAAATAAAAAAGAATTTAGATTGAGCATACCAGGTCAAGAGTGATAATTTCTTCTCTGCCATAATTTACTTCTCCAGTCAAGCATCTTGAGAAAGGGGGAAAGAAAACATCAGGAGGAGAGAGAGAGAGAGAGAGAGAGAGAGAGAGAGAGAGAGAGAGAGGAGAGAGAGAGAGAGAAGAGAGATGTGGGAGAGGGAAAAGGAAGGAGGAGGTGGGAGAGGTGGGAGGAGTAAGACAGAAGGCAAGGGAGAGAGAAAGAGAGAAGGGGTAGGAGGGAAGGAGTGAAGAGGGAAAAAGGAGGAGGAGAGGGCAGGAGGGAGATAGAAAGGGCAAGGGAGAGAGGGAGGAAGAGATGGAGAAAGACAGACAGACCCAGAAAGAGACAGAGAGAGGGGAAGGGAAGAGAGGAGAGGAGAAGAGGAGAGAAAAGGAACAAGGAGAAAAGGAGGAAAGGAAGGGGTGAGGAGAATATAGAATTGCATAATTAAAAACTGTACAGAATATTTTTCAGTGATGTGCAGAATCAGAGCTAAGACTGTTCGAAGTTATTCTCTGACCCTTGGTCTTGACCTAGCTCACTCTTCTGACTTTTCCTTCACCTTCTCAGCTTGTTAGCTGAAGCTGAAATTTCAGGGCTAGCATCCTTTCATGCTCTTTTCAAGCAGAAGTGGTACCACAGAATACCAGGCAAGAACTCCCTGTGTGGTGCAGAAGTCAGTGTCCTAATCACTGTGAATCCTCTTCTGGACCATTTGCATTTATGGGCACTTTGAACCGGGCTACCTCCAAAAACTTAAACACTTGAGGCTTTTGCACAGGCGACCTCTGTCTGCCTCTCCTCTTGGAAATGCCCCAGAAGCTGGTCTTTTCTGGAGAAGAGGTTTTCTCTGAGTAGAGAACACTGGTATATACACTCAACAGAATATTATTCAGTCTGAAAGAAGAACGAGAGCTTGTCATTTGCAGTAACATGGACACCACTGCGGGATATTATGTCAGTGAATTAGGCAGCCCCAAACAGACATGTTTTTTCACATATGTGGACTTTTAAGAAAGTTGAGCTGAATGTAGAAAGGTAAGTTCCAAGGCTGGGAAGAAGGGATAGGAGTGGGAAGAGCGAAGGAAGTTGAGTAACCTGTGCCAAAACACATTTGGTAGGCGGAATAAGCTCTACTGTTCAGTACCACAGTTCATGAGGACCTATGATCTGTCTTATGAAGCATCAAAGAGAGGTGCTTGAGGGCTCTGAACAGCACCAAAATGACAAGGAGAGGGAAACGCTACTTGTGCAGATTTGACCTACGCACCCTGCACACATCCTCTGCATGCGTGTCAGAGGATCCCACCGCCCCTGCTGATGTGCACAATAAGCACATGCTACTAATGAAAAAGGAAACACCCGAGAACAGTGACAAGTGCGTGACACTCAGCATCCTCACAGCTGCTCCATGCCGGAAAGAGGGAGGCCCCAGCACTGCTGGAGAGGAGACGCAGAGAGCTGCGGAGGTGGCAGCGTGCACACATCTGGGGGAGCGGGCATGCAGCATTTGCACTCCTGCACGAAGATGTAATTGGTAGGTGCCGCTTAAGAACATATATACTTAGGGAAAATTACCAGCTGGGCTCGGCCCAGTACTGCCGAGCACCCGCTAGCAGGATTGCTCAGCTTCTGCACCGGGGTCTTACGGTGATCTTCACAGAAGGAGGGTTACTCCACAATGGAGGCGTGTGTGCTATAAAAGTAGGTCTCAGTGACACTGAGGGTCGTGTTGGGGGCCTTGCCTGCCTGACTGCACAAATGAAGAGAAAACGTGCTTTTAAATCTAAAACAAAGATAATTTGAATTCATTTGTCTCTGCTGCATATTTGTTCATGGAAGGCCCTGAAGTGGACAGTTGCCATCACTCCAGGTGGTTCTGTTTGACCTTTGGCTTCTGTGTAGGTACAAGATAGTGTTTCTTTGTTCTCTCTCTCTCTCTGTCTCTCTCTCTCTCTCTCTGTCTCTCTCTCTCTCTTTCTTTTTTCTTGTTTGTAATGGTCGTTCACTGCTGTATCAGGAAGCCTGTGGAATCAGGCTTGTACCTGGTGAGGCCATCCACAGTCGTGGAAAATGGAACCTACTTAGAGCAGTACAGTGATTTTGGAAATTTGAGCAAGTACATCCAGGAAAGCTGGGACTAGGAGCAAAATCCAGCTGGGACTCTGCAGCCCAGATGTCTGTCCTCAGCTCTGAACTCCAGCAGAACCAGTGAAGCCAAGCCAGCACTTATCAGCAGGCTTGCAGCAGCCTGGCGCTCCACTCTGCACCTTCCTTGTCAGAGCCCGGGAACATGTAGGGTGGAAGATCCTCTGATATGAAGAAGCCAAAGCTATTTTCTTTAAGAAAGGAAGAAAAAAACCACAGGCAATTTACACCACACAAGGGAGCTCAGGAGCAGGTGTGGTCTGCAATCCAGATTCTCAGTTCAGCGCCAGCCAGTCTTGCTTTGCTTGTCTAACAGAAGTGCCCAGGCAAAGACTAAGGCAGGAGGCACCGACGCTGGGGCACCAACGGGAGCCAGGGTCAGCGTCTTCCGGAGCTGCTTCCCTAATTATACATGTAAGGCATGCAGGCCAGGGTGTTATTCCTGGCTTAAAGATATTCTACCACACGCCTCCTGTCCATGGTAGAAATAGCACACCCTGAACAGACATCAGCAAGGAAGAGGAAGGAGAAGACACATGGCCAGGCACCGAGGACCACTGTCAGCCAGCGGGGCCTTAGCAGACTGGGCGCTGGTTGAGCCTGCTCTCCATGGGGGTTTGGACCTTCCTCGTGGTTCACTCTCTCACACTTTGCAGATGGAGTCTGTGCTCATTGAGAACTTGCCACGTACAAGGTGTTATGATGTACCCTTGGCTAACTTCCATTCCACCCAGTGGTGTCCCTGCACTACTCTCCACTCGATACCGCAAGGATCAGAGTCAGTGACTGAGATCCCCCGGTCACCACCTGAAAAGAGAATCTGAGACCGTGGTCTGAATCTAGAGCCATTCCTTTTAATCCCTAAGTCACATATGGTTATGAACCAATACCTTTGGAATGCGGGACAGTTTTGTCATACAAAGTCCACTTTAAATTTGGGAGGACAGTGTGCATAGGGACATTCCTCAGTTAAATACATAATAAGCAGCATTTTGGGTCACTGTGGAGTGGGCTGTCAGTTTCTTCTTCTAACCTAGAAAAGCAGTTGACAAGGATATGCTCTGTTTTGCCCTCAAGTGAGATGGGAAATGTGTGGTTATGTGTAAATAAAACAGTAGATGTCAAACATCTTCCTTGGTGCATATATTATAGACTATCCGCTTATCAAGGGATTCATTATGTTGACATAAGAGAGATGGAAGTCTTTTCCCTGGGTACAAAAATCATGCATGCATTGGCACTGAAGTGGAAGTCCCTTCACAGCAGTAACCTGCAAGACAAGGGGAACACCGGCAAGCCAGCCCTGGTCAGACTTCACTTTTGTAAAGTTGAAGTAGGATCAAAATGCTTCCTCCCTGACTCTTTTCCTCCTGCCTCCTTCAGTTCCTTTGGACTCTTTTACTTGTTCAGTGCACTGGGTGGGGCATTCACCATATCCCCAGCTCTAGCCTGGGCTTTGGTGGAATTAGGAACAGAGCAAGTAATTCTCTGCTTCGGTGAGACTCGCATTCCAGGGAAATGGACAAAAACTTGAGGACTGGGAGAAGCTGGAAGGTCACCATGGCTGGAGATGAGTAGAAAGGAGGGAATTGATATGGAAATTTCTAGAGAGGCTAAATAGGCCCACTTTGTAAAAACAGGCAGAAGCTTGGGTCATGACCCTGTGTTTTACAGCATTAGCCCCTAACAGTTAATGAGGCCATCCCAGAGGGTCGGTACTTCCTAAGAAGTAGCATGTTTTGACTTCACAACTTAACTCAGTGAGTTTTAAAACATCTTTACTAAGTTCAAAAGCAAAGAACTTCCTGTGACATTGAAGCTTTTAAGAACTGTTTGAGTAGTGAGATTACAACTTTATATTTTTAATTACATTGACTGTTGTACTATATAATTGTCTTAGTGCTAATACCTAACTTCGTAAAAGAGGAAAAACATTTTGCATTTAGTGAGATTGTTTTTAGGCTTTAAATTAGTGTTTTCTCTATTCATGGTGACACTGGCTCTTGCAAACAGACCCACTGAATACCTTTCTCTTGGTCTGCTTACACCATAATGTCGTGCAATGAGGGGTTTCATTTGTGCAAAAACACAGTAATTCGTATAACTTTGTTGTTCAGAATAAACAAATATTTTTACTTCTGTGCTTCTCTACTAATGGTTTGTTCATAATTACAAAGCCCTTTTAGAATTACCTACAGAGAACATGGCTTTCCAAAAAGCTAACGACAAGACTGAAATGCTTTACAATAATTTTAAAAATTGCTGCTTATTTTATTCTACCCATCTGGAAAGAGTGACGACTGGAAGGACTTTCTCACCCAAGCACATGTGCCGATTTGAGCGGACAAACTAAAAGGAAAGTCAGTGTGAAGCAGTGATTTAAATGGATGGGCTCCGAGCCGGGCATGGTGGCGCATGCCTGTAATCCCAGCACTTGGGAGGCTGAGGCAGGAGGATTGTTGTGAGTTCGAGACCAGCCTGAGCTACAAAGTGAGCTTAAGGCCAGCCTGAACGGCATAGTGAGACCCTGTCTCAAAAAAAAGACAAAAAAAAAAAAATAAAATAAATGGATGGGCTCCGTAATGCAACCTTCACCCGTGTGTAGTGTGGAGTAAGAAGAGGGCAGCGCCCACCTTCATCTATGTCACGCTGCATTAGAATCACCGTGTTCTTTTTTGCATGCTGGAGTAGCTCATGTCCAACCTTATGTGAAGAGATAGAGCCGGGTGGTTCATACTCAGCCAGACATATCTCTTCCCAAAAGGCTCTTGAGGTTAAAATCCTCCTCCAGGTCTCCTTATGTCTCTTCCGTGGCCACTTGGTTCCTTGTGTTACATTTCTGAGCAAGAGAGACCTGAGCGGATGGCCGAGCAGCCCACAGGCACTGCTCTAGATTCTTAGCTTAGTGTGTCTGACGTCTAGTTTGAATTGGGCTTTCTGAGAAAGAGTAAAGCAAAACAAAACTATCCCTTGAAGAAAAAAGAAGAATGAGGGAAGAATTAGAGCTTCAGTCATGTCTTTGTATTATTTCTATCCTAGGTCTTCAGCTATAGAAGATTAACTTTCATATAAAGAGAAAAATACTTACTTATTAATTTAAGAAAAAGGTTTCTTGAGATGCTAATAACACAGAGAAATCAAGTGTTTTGGGAGACCTCCTTGTGTGGGATTCAGAACATCCCAGGGTGGGATTCATAACCTTGCGTCACGTCTGGCCTTCAGTACGGTGAGGAGGCTTTTCCCGGCAGTGCATGTCACGACTCACAAGGTCATTTTTCTTCACCTTGCATGTGTTAGGGAAGATGAGCTCTTAACTCTCTTGGGACACTGGAGGAGTCTATCAATCACTGTTGTGAATCCACTGTATCCTCTAGGGATTACAGTCATACTACAACATTTAATTAGCTTACAATTTAAGTTCAGAATCATACAGGATCCTGGTACACCATGAGTTAACATCATGGTGGATGGTATTTCTCTGTGAGGTGAGTGTCTCATCTTACCTCTTTCAAGGCTTACTGAGGACCTACTTTGCAGGCACTATGTTAGCCAGTCAAAGACACAAAAGACAAAACCCCTCTCATGAGAGAACTCACAGGGCAGCAGAGAAGGGCAACAGACACAGACAAATAAATTACCCTTGAATGAGACATGTGTGCTAGAATAGAAATTCCATGAAGAAAGGGAGCCCAGAGAAGAGTGCAGCTATCCTGGGTGAAGGAAGAGCCAGGAAAGGCTTCCCACAGAGGGTAGCCACTCAGGTAGTTGTTCAAAGACAAATAAGCAGAAGTTTATCAGGGAATGTGCAGGTGTGAAATAGAGGACTGTGGCAAATCTGTTCATTCTTAGCTGGTTATTATTCTTCTAGCTAATGGATCTTTGTGGAAGTCCTCTGCCTTCTACTGGTTAAGAAATTCCTTAAAAAATTACGCAAGGGCTCTTTTTTTACATTGAGGAGTTCCTAGCTCTTTGAGGCATCCTTTGAATAACTCATTTGTTCCAAGACCAAGTTGTTTTGGTCATTTATCCCTTAAAGAGTGAAAGGAGGGAGTTCTAGAATCTTCCAAAATCCAGGGCACCTGCAGGTATAAACAGTGTCAGGTCAACAGCAATGACACATCTTCTAGTTCAGGAAGGACTGAATTTGCTCTTCCTGGTTAACCCTTTGTGAAGGCTTTGGTTCTAAGAGGTTTGGTTCTTTGCACATTTTTCCATTTTGCTATTTTTCCTGTTAAAGGAAGCTTGTCAGAAAGATAAATGTGTTCGCTGTTCACTTAGTGAATTCTTAGGTATCTTAAGCCTTTATGCTTACTGGCTCATTCGAGTTTTGGCTTTACTGACAAGACACCAAGCTTTACGTTAGTGGATAGAGTGGATGGTCACCCAAGTGGGACTTGTACTCTAAGACAGCTCCTTTCCTACCTTGCAGTTGACCTGCAATTCCTCAATCAGACATGCATTATACAGGCTCTCCTTTTTCTCTTAGCTTCTAAGTTGCTGGCAGTATCGCCCTTGATTAAGCTGGTATCAGTCACTGGTGGTGAGCAAGGAGCTCTGCAAAGGGAAGAAGATGAAAAAAGAGAAAACAAGCCCAAGGGTTGCTTAGTCCTGGGCCAGCTTTGTGTGAGGTCCAGGGCTCATTGTCACAGTAGCAGTATCGTCATTCAGCCCTGCTGGTACCTGACAGCTACTTACCTGTGTTCCTGTGGCTCTGTTCAAGGGCCTTGGGTGGCACATCAATGACTTCTTTTTACTGACAGTTGATTCGGTTTGACGCTTGCCTCTGAGGATTCCTGTAGTGGGGGAACAATATTATTGCTTCCATTAGTGTCCGTGGAGAAAGGGAGTAAGAATGTAAACACAGATTTGTATCGCTGTGATTTCGTACACATCTTGGCATCTCTTGGAATTGAACACAGCACTCCCTGTCACAGGTGCCAAATAAATGCACTTTAAAGAAATCAGCTTGAAAAGGTTTTTTTTTTGAGATTCCTTGAACTGCAAAACAAACCTCAGGTCTGGCTCCTGGCTGCAGGAAAGTTGAACAGGTGAATAATTCAATTTTTAAAATCTGAGTTTATTTTACAATATTTTAAGATGGATAGGAATTTGCAGAAACAGCCCAGTGTCTCTGGGTTCCATCCCCCAGCTTTCCTCAGTGATAGCCCGGATGCCACGTAGCACTAGCAGGTAGTTAAGCTGGAAAGATTTGGGCCTGGTGCTGTTGGCTGAGGTGCAGCCAACGTGGCAAAAACCATGTTTGGCTGTATGGACCCAGAACATTTATCCCTTATAGATTTCTGTCATTGCTTTCTCAGCCAGTATACAGAACTCTCTGAAGAAAAAAAAAATCTGTGGTGAGAGACAAGGGAAAGGAAAGAGGGATAATGGGGAAGAATATGGACATACACAGGACAGTTAAAATAGTCATGCAGCTGGTTTTTCTTGGTTCCTTGAGGGTAAGTTTTGAGCTAGTAATGTTCTGGACAGTGTTTCATGCTTATATCTTGTACTCTAAACAACTACTGTGAATATAACAATATGCCATGTGTTTATTATTGTTATTCTTCTAGTATCCTGTTTTGAAACTCTGTTTTATTGTTATTTCTTGCTTTTTTTTCTCTTTTTAAAATTACCAAAAGAACTCTTCTAGCAGCACAAAGTAGCTTTCAAGCAAGAAATCACATTTTAAAAGAAAAAAAGAATGACTTGCAAAGGAAACACCAGAATTTGTATAAAGTCCTGTTAATGAACTTTAAAAATCACATTCATTTCAGGATGACAGATTGAAGTTTAAAATCAAATGAATCAAGTTAAAAACAATGACTGCTCAGATGGCTACTTTCATATGTAGGATGGGGGTGTAACAGCTTCACTTGGTTTTGTTTCTTTACTGCTCCTCAACTTGCTAAAAAGTAAAATACCCTTGATCTTTGGTTGATTCTGTTAATTCAGTATAAACCTGCGGTCTGCTGAAAATCATTCTTACTCTTTTGGGATCCCCTACAATCCCTCACCTATGCTTGCTTATGGAGGAGCACAGGGTCCTGGCTCTGTCACAGTCAGACAGTTTGTGTTGCAGTTTTGTTGAGAAAGGGGCTGGGCCCCAGGCACTTTCCATTTGGTTTCCATCCTGGAGTACCAGGATGTAACCTGGGAAAGGTGAGAGGTTCGGATGCCACTTCTCACGGCTCTCTGAACAGTGTGATGTGTTGTGGTGTGGTGTGGTGGTGGTGGTGGTGGAGGTGTGTGGAGAGACAGAGAGATACTGTTGTGACTGTCTTGTCTACTAGGGTCAGCAGTAAAGAGGCACCTGCTTTTGATGGGTCACTGTCTCAGTTATTTTTCTTCCATTGCTGGGACAAAATACTCCACATCCAAAATGAAGGAAGGAAAGGTTTGTTTAGCTCACAGTTAGTGGAGGTTTCAGTCCATACTT
>PVKA01003690.1:0-107112 GCA_004027165.1 Ctenomys sociabilis | reverse complement strand
CGGCCATGAAATGCTTGAGCTGCCTGGTGTGGGGTCTCCAGGTCACAGAGTAGTTTTAGTTGAAACGCTTGAGCTGCCTGCCCGCTGACCCCAGCCATGAAACGCTTGAGCTGCCTGACCGCTGACCTCAGCCATGGCCGTGTCACTTTCCGTGCCTATGGTCTGTGCAGGATGTCCTTCTCCCTCACACCCTCACAGCACTTGCTGCTCTGGGTTTTCTCGGCAACAGCCATTCTGGCTGGGATGATGAAATCCCAGCGTAGCTCCGATTTGCATTCACCTAGTGGCTGAAGATGCTTAACATGTTTTTCTTATACTTGCTGACCATTTGCACTTCCTTCGAAAAATGTATGCTTGATTAATTTGCCTAATTCCTTTGGGCTATGTGGGCTTTTTGATGTTTCACTTCCAAGATGTGGAGCCAGCTGACACGAAAGTAGATGGGAGGCTGCTTTAGACAAGGGGAAGCAAGTGAAAGGACAGAAGGGAGGGGATGCAGGGAGCGCATGCTGGGTAGGAGAAGCACTTCGCTGATTATGTACTCCATGACCATGTTACGACATGAACTTATCAAGGCGAAAGACGCACACTTAGCCTCTGTTAAGAGAAACAGCAAGTTACAAGACAGCACATATGGCATTGTCAGCTTTTATTTTTGACAATGAATTAATGTATACAGAAATCAAGAAACTGTCTACAATGGTGTTGACATAAATGTTTTAATCTGTCTCTGGGGCTATAAGATCCTAAGTACATTTTTCTTTTCCTCTAAAACTTTTTTGAATTATGCTATTAGAAAATGCTGTAAGAGGAAGAAGAATTTTTATAAGGATATGAAGTGATGTATGCATTAATTAGCTTCATTATACTCATTATATCATAATGTATACAAGCCTCAAAATATATATACTTTAAGAACAGGATTTGTCAGTTACACCCATTTAGAAATTAATAATAAAACACCTCAAAATTATATTGAGTATAAATGCTGATCAAAAATTTAGAATACATTCAACAACTTCTGGCATTGCCAGTCATGTGGATAATCCACTACAATTATAGATTACTGGACTATACTGGATTACTTTGCTTAATTCATGCACCTATAATATATGAATGGCAATGGAATACCCATCTCTGATAAAACTAAACAAAAAAGGGGATATAAATAGACCATTTTGTAGTGAAAAAATATTTGTATAACTGTATATACAAAATAGTTAGCATAGATATGCAGCTACTTTCTCTTAGTTGAATGAGAAGAAAGTTTTGAACTAATAGTTCAGACAAGATATCATGTCCATATCATGTACTATGAATAACTACTATAAAGACAATATACAATGTATTAATGATTATAACTGTCCTAACCTATTTTGAAACTGTCTCATTGGTATTTTTTTCTCAATAAAGTTAATATAAAAAATAAATAAATAAAATGAAAAAAATTAGAATAGAAAAATAAAATATTTCTGGTGTTATTAGAGACATCCAAGTACAGGGATGTCTATACATAGTATATGTAAGAGTACATATGGATATCTTTATTTCTAGAGATAATTTGATTTCTTCCTTCCTTATTTGTTTTGTTCTCTTGCTTAACTGCCCTCGCTAGAATTTCAGTATTGTATTGACTAGGAATAGTGAAAGTGAAGATCCATACTTAGAGGAAGTGCTTGTTTTCCCTATTCAGATGTTTGCTGTGGGTTTGTCATACATGTTTTTACTATGTTGGGGTACAGTCCCTCAGTACATAGCTCCTTCAACTCTCCCCTTCAACTTTTACCTGGAGGATGCTGCAGCCAGGCACATCTGTAAGCCCAGCCTGAAGGAAGAAGACACAGGAGTCTATCAAATTTGAGTACCACAGAGGCACTCGGTGAAACTTCTCTCAAAAATTAAATTAAAGTAAAAGACCTAGTGGTATAGATAAGTTTTAGAAAGAAAAAAAGTTGTTCAATTTTGTCAAAGGCATTTTTTGAAGCAAATAGGATGACTGCATGATTTTTTTCCAGATTATACTTATGTACTATATCATGTTTATGATTTTCAGATATAAAATTATCTGAATTTCCTCCTTAAAAATAGTGTATGATCTTTTCAATATGCTATTGAATTCTGTTTTTCTAGTATCTTACTAAGGAATTTCATCTACATTCATCAAAGCTATGATCTACAGTTTTCTTTTTCTATTTGTCCTGCTCTGATTTGGTATCCAAGAAATACTAGCTTTGTAGAATAAATTTAGAAGCATTCCTTCCCTTTCTAGTTCACTGAATAGTTTGAGGAGCATTGTTGCTAGTTTTATTTGAAGTTATTGTAAAATTCTAAGAGAAATTCATCTAGTCGAGGGATTTTCATCAGAAGGCTTTTTATTATTTCTTCAATCTCATAACATTATTTATCTATGTATATAGATTTTTTTATATCCTTTCAGTTTTTCATAAGTCAAAATTTCTAGACAAATTTATCCATGTCTTTTAAATTCTCTAACCTAATTATCACATAGGTTTTCAAAATAGTTTACAGTGATCTTCTGGATTTCAGTGGTGTCTATTATGATGTCCCCTTTTTCATCTCTAATTATATTGATCTAGATCTTCTCTTTTGATTAGTTTGCCTAAGATCAACCTTATTTATCTTTCAGAAAACCAGTTCTTTGTTTCATTGGTCCTATGCATTATTCTTAGGATTTCTGTATTTTTTGGACTTGATTTAGTCTCAAATATCTATTATACAGAATATTTCATAAGGTGCTGAAAAGAATGTGTATTCTTCAACTGTTGGGTGGAATGTTCTACAGACATCTGTTAAGTCCATTTGATCTGTGATATAGTTTGGAAGAGAGTCTGACAACCCTCTATTAGTGATAATGAAATACTGAAGTGATCCACTGCATATTATATTGGGTCCTATATGTTCCTTTATGTCAAATAGTGTTTCTTTTTATGAAATCAGACTCACTGACTCTCTGTGCATATGCAGTTATATCTTCTAACTGGATTCTTCCCTTTACCAGTATGTAAGTCTGTCTCTTCTGATTCATCTTGTCTTGAACCCTGCCTTGTCAGAAAACAGCATGCTCCAGCTTGCTTTCTCATTCCATTTTCATGGAATATTGTTTTCTATACATTTACTTTCAGTCTGAGTACATCTCTGCTAGTGAGGTTCATTTCTTATAGGCAGCAAACAGTTGGGTCCTAGTTGTTTTTTTTTTTTTTAATTTATGTGTTTGGTACAGAGCCTTACTGTAAAGCTTGGAGTCATAGTGATCCTGCTGTTTCAGCGCTGGGATCAGGCATGTGCCACCACGCCTGGCTATGGTGGCTGGCTGGGCAGGTCCGAGTGGGGCCAGCATGCATATAGTACCAGGAATCATACCCCTGTGCTTGCCAGGCAGGTGCTTAGGCTGCTGAGGTATCTCCTTGACCCTCAGTCTTAGTTTTTAATCCAATCCTCCAGGTTGTGTCAATTAATTGGAAAATTAGGACCATTTGTATTCCTGGCAATAAAAAAGGGGTGCACTGATCCTGACATTTTGTTGCTTCTCAAATGTTTGATTCATTCCTAATTCTCAGCAGTTTATTTACCTTTGCCTCTTTTGTTTAAGATTTCTTTAATTATGTGCTGAAAGACTGGCTTAGTGGTCATGATTAGTTAGTTTCTAATTATCTTGGAAGGTCTTTATTTCTCCTTTAACTCTGAAGGATTACTTTACTATGTGTAGTATCCAGATTGGCAGTTACTTTCTTTCCAGGCTTGAAATATAATGCTCCACTCCTTTCTGGATGGAAGAGGTATCTGCAGTTATCCTGCCTCTGTAAGTGACTTGACATTTTTCTCTTGCAGCTTTCAATAGTCCTTCTTTGTTCTTACTCCTAACATTTTAACTTAATGTGCTAGGGCCATCGCTTTCTGGCCTGGATATCCATGTCTTTCCCAAGGCTTAGGGTGCTTTCTGCTATCATTGCCCTGAATAGACTTTTCTTTGCTAACAGTCTGAATGTTATTGAGCTCTTCTACAGCAAAAATTTATGTTTGATCCTTTAACTATGTTCCAGGGTTTTTGGATATTTTCTCACAATTTTTTTTTCAGTACTGGGAACTGAACTACAGAGCCACATCTCCAGCCTTGTATTTATTACTTATTTGGAGACAGAATCTTACCAACTTGCAGCACAGACTGGAACTTGTGATTCTTCTGGTTCAGGTGTTCAAACTGCTGGGATTATAGGCATGCACCACATTTGACTTTTTCTCTTTCTTACTGTCTGAATAGGAGAGTTTATCAATGTTATCTTCAAGTCCTGAATGTCTTCTTTCTACTTGACAGAATCTATTGCTTGGACTCCAGTTTCTATTATTTTTATTTTGTTTACTGCTGTTTTCATTCACAAGATTTCTGTTTATTTCTTCTTTAGAATCTCTATTTCTTTGCTGGATTGTTCTTATATTATCTTCCTTGATTCATTCAGCTATTTGCTTTCCATCCACTTTGACATTTCTTATGTTTTACTGAAAATCAGACCTAAATAGAAAAATATCACATCGAAGATTACACCTCATTATTGCTCATACTGTGTAAGGGCAGGCACAGGTAGACTGAAGCTGGAATTTCTGATCGCTAGTTAGGCATCATTTGGGAGGGAAACATGGCAAAATAAAAATCATTTGTATTCTTTGGTTGGCATTTCATCCTCATTTGCTTATTTATTTATTTTCTTACCCTTTTTATTTGCATTCAGTTACTGACAAATTATGAACTTTTGGAGGAATCATTTTGTCATGTTTTTTCTATACTTCTTGCCTATGTTGGGATTTGTGCATCAAGTGAAATGGGTATATCTTCCACCTTTATGTGAGACTTTTTTTTGTTCTTAGTGTCTAACATTCTTTGGATTGATTTGACCTCCAGTACTCCTCAGAAAAGAGAAAGCGAACTTCTGAAATGATAACAGCACAAAGCCAACCCCGATACTGATATATACTACAGACCAATTAAAATCAACAACTCTACTGTCATGAACAACAGAAATAAAAGAGTTAAAATGTAGAGTACATTAGAGGCTACAAATTAACAAAGGTTTAAGTAATAAAATGGAGAGGGTGGGGAAAAAGAAAAATGGAGAAGTAAAAGTTTCAAAAGAAAAGAGAAGAAATATGAGAAGGAAAACATGAGGCAAAATAAAGAATTTTAAAAGTTAATGAAAATTAGGAAAAAGCAATGTAGGAAAAAAGAATACAAGAAAAGTAAAGGGGAGGTTAGTGAAAGGACAAAACAATTTTTAAAAACCATGTTCAAGAACATTTTCCACGCTGAGATATTTGGGTGAGTGAAGTGTCTTTCCTCCTTTGGAGTCCACAAGGCATGGCAGAGCACGAGCGTCGTGGCTGCGGCCTGCTGTGCCCTGGGCCCACCCATGGGCTGCCGTCTGGGGAGCTGGCCTTGCTCCACCCTTGGTCTTGGCTGAACCAGTCAGTGGATATTGTCTGCCTCCTCATGGCTGTGCTCATTCCAGAGTCTTGTAGCACTTGTGGTGTCCTGTGTACACCAAGCCACTGCTATCTGCAACTAGCCTTGGAGTCATGGGCTAGTGAGGTCCACACCTGCCACCACTGCCTGTGATGTCCCCCAGCATTGTACATATCCAAGCAGAGGCGTGTTCCAAACACAGCAGGAGAAGCAAGCAACCAAACCCAAGTTCTGCATTAGAAAAGGAGTGGGGACCCAAGCAAAGCCTGGCACACCCCAGTACTTTCAGACCCAGGCCCCCAGGAAAGCTCCTGTGGCCAACCTGGCTGATGAGCACAGAGATTGGCACTGCCACTGCGGTGTCTCCCGAGCCTGAGCTTGCCAACACTTATGCTTCTCAGGCTCTATGACTGGCCCTCCTCCTTTCTACAACTGTCTCTTCTCATCCTCACCCAGCCACCATGGTCAGGTGGCCCCAAGACACCCGAAGGCTGGTTTTATGTGACTTGATTTCTGGAGAAGAGCAGATGCAAACAACAAGTTCCTCCCCTATAGCTCCTGGGTAGACCATTCCAAGATAGCTTGCACTGACTGTGGGGCTTCCTGGCTACTGCCAGCGCTCCAAGGTTTTATGCTTGCAGAGTCAGGCTCCCTTCATCCTAGGAGCCAGGCTGGCACTGCAAACTG
The DNA here is from genome assembly GCA_004027165.1 of Ctenomys sociabilis. Lineage (NCBI taxonomy): Eukaryota > Metazoa > Chordata > Mammalia > Rodentia > Ctenomyidae > Ctenomys > Ctenomys sociabilis. Next base: position 100,952 of record PVKA01003690.1, on the reverse strand, counting down.
CTTCACTCTTTTCTCTGTGTTGCCTTTCTGTTTCTCCGTGACTTTTAGCTTCGCCCAGATCCCACAAGCTTTTCTCTGTTACCTCAGACAGACTGCACACTGCTTGTTGGCTGCTTCCCACCACCATCTTTTACCCTGCTTGGTCAGTTTGTCTGTTTGTTGCTTGGTTTTGTGTTCTCCCTTTATTGTCCAGGGTAGGTTTGAACTCCTGAACCCAACCTTGCTTCCAGCCTCAGCCTCCCAAGTGGTTGAGACCTGTGCCTGGCTTCTTGGGTGGTTCCAGCAATGTCCACAAACTGGGCAAAATTACTTTTCATTAGAAAACAAAACAATGCAAGCGAATATATGCTACTAAAAAATCCAAACTGAGAATTCTCTCTTGGTAAATGGCTGGATTCACTCAATACAACCACCATGAATTAGAAAGATTATGTACTAAAATGGTAACTATGAACCAATTATAACCAGATGTCAGGGATAAGTTAAGTAACAGAAAAAGAAAAATGCGGATTTTCTAGCTGATATGCTGGGGGCGGGGGTGGCTCACTACAAGAGCAGAGCTTTACCACTGACTTGTGTCTCATGTCATCTTCTAGATGAATGCTGAAGAAGGAACTGAATGATCAGGTCGGCACCGCTAGAGCTCCCCTTGACTGGAGCAGGGCAGATGGCGTTGACTATGCAGGCATCAAATTCAGTCCCACATTTTACTGTGCCAACATTTATACATCATCCTATAGAAGCTGGGGTTCAAGGTGAAAAAAGGACCTGAATTAGAAAACTAATTTTTAGTCTTAATTGAAGAATACAAACTTACCAACTTCCTTAGGAACGAAACCCTGCTTCCCATAGAGCTGAATGACCCCACACACCCCAGGGAGCCCGAGCCGCACACTTGTGGGAGCACACTGAAATGAACAAGACATGGATTCAGGCACAAGTGAGGGAGCCATGTTTTAATATAGAAAAAAGGCAGTGATGGCAATAACATAACTCTAATCATGAAAATGAGGAGAAAAAGGATATCTGCAAATTAAAAAAAGGATCAGATTCCAGGATTTATGAAAAGAAACAAATAATTATTTTAACACTTTTTATATATCACAATACATAAGCCCCAAAGAGCCAGACAAGGAAATATGAGTACGCCTATTTCTACTGCTCTTTAAATTCATTTAATAATAAAAATGGCAAATTCGATTCTTCCCTTTCAGACACAACCTGAAGTGGTTTAGAGTGGACAAAGTTTCAGCCAAGAAAGTTTCACTGCATAAAGCTGGCTATTTATGCATGCTGGGATGCAGCAGGAGAACTAAGCTCTTGGGTGCTTTGTCTGTAAGAGCATCTTTAAGACCAAATAAATGAAAGATTAAGAGCATCATTTTCAGAACTGAAACAAATGGCTTTCATATGCTTTTAAAGACTGAACTCAGCTAGCTGAGTCTGTTTAATGAGATCACAATGAAGGGCCTTGTGCCAACATGCCACATAGGGTTAATTCCCTTAAAGATGATGTTTGATTGTATCTGAAAAAGAACAACTGTCCTGTAGCTCCCTCCCACTCAGAAATGCATCCTATGCTGGAACAGAGGCATGAAGAAGCAAAAGGTGGTCCCTGAACGACCACTGAGTCAATGATAAATTAATAAAAGAGGATCATCAGAAATACATCCACTGGGATAAGAGGTCTCACACCTTGGGAAACGCCAGAAATGTCAAAGGCCACGATTTATCATTGGATAAATCACCAAAGTAAAGAAACATTTTTAGCCCCATTCACTGTTCATGATGAATAAGGCCTAAACAGATCTATAAATGACAGCAGACAAAATTGATCATTGTATCTCACAGAAAAAATTAAAGCCTTTCTATCTCTACCAGAATAATTAATCTTCGCAGCGCAAGGCAGTGGACTAGGACAAGGGCTCAGGTGTGGGCTCTGGAGCTGGACCCAGACAACCGGCCAGCCTGCTTCTTTATCACCCGCACCAGCTGTGTGGACAGCAGAGGCAGGAGCATAGATTTCTGTCCCCACAGCCTCATCTGTATGCTGCATTTGTGAGCCACAGAGTTGGTGTCATGCTTAGAAGAGTGAACATACGAGTAGGAAACTCACTGCCTGACATTCAGGATGAACTGTAAGCTACAGAGACTGTTTGGATTATCCCTCTTCGCACCATTATAGTCTAAATAGCTACAGGGAGTCCTCAGCCATTCTTTGGGTTACCTACTATAGCTCTCACCATACACCTTTCAGGTAAAATGTCAAAAATTATGCCAAAGTCAGAAAAGAGTTAAGCTAAAACATGGATAGGCCAATCTAACAAACTGACAAATCTTACAAAAGGGCTATCAATTAGCAATGTCTTTTTAATCTGTTATGTCCATCCATTAAAAAGGGGAGACAAAATAAAGAATTAGGGATTTCAAAAATAAAGATTAGGGATTTCTCATTAAGGCTGAACTTATATTTACCTGCACACTGTTCACCTAAATGACAGTAAGAGCTGTCTCCTAAGGCTTAAATTCACAAGGATGGAGTCCACAAGATGAGACAGTACCAAAATTATGGTAACTCACTTTACAGATGAAAGAAACACAGATACCAAGCATGCAAAGTGGTGAGCAGGGCTAGGTTTTCAGTGTCTCCAAAAATGAACCCTGCAGGCCCAGGTAACTGCGGAAGTGGGGCAGCACTAGGAGTGGGAGGATTGCTAAATGCCTGCTCTGAAAGCTGGTAGGTTCCTACCTCACCAGGAGATCCGTCCCTCACTCCAGGCAGGTGGGAAGTGCCCCCTCCCACCTCAGCACGAGACTGGACACTTATTTTCTAGACATTTTTAATTGGCCTTATTCTTGACTAACATAAAGCATGTTTAACACAATTTTTTAAAACACATGTTTGGATTCAAAAGCACTGCAGGGCAGTCCTGCCCTCTCCAGCTATGTGACCTCCTGGAAGCTGTGTCCCAGGGACTTTGTCACAGTAAAGAAAATCTAACTTGTACTCAAAACACAAAAGAATGCAGATAGGTTTGTAGAATGATGAAAACAATGCAGAAGGAAGAAGCCAGGACAACGGTGCAAAGCACCTGGAAAGAAGCAAGTGCAGACCAGGACAGAAGAGCCTGAGATTGTATTTTGAAAGAACTCAATTTACTGGAACAACTAAGAGAGCATTTACAGAATACACTGTGGGAGAAAACTAAATCAACTCTGAAGAAGGACAATTCCCATAAAAAGTTCCCACAGAACACTGTCATATGATGACAATTCTAGCACTCTGGGAGGTTGAGGCAGCAGTGCAGCGAGAACAAGGCCACCAAGCAGTGTGGTGACCAGGCACAGCCATGCCCTAAAGGAAGAAATACAAAAGGGCAGTACCTGTGCCCTAGGTTCTAGTCTCAGTGCAAAAAGGAAGAAAGACAGAAGGAGGAGGAACAGAGTGAGGAAGAGAAAGAAAGCCTACAACATGGCGGAACTACAAAAAACATTTATCCCTAATAATTCAAACCGTGTCAACCAAAATTAAAATAACTACTGGACAGACACAAAGGCAAGAAGTGTGCCGAGCTGCGGGAGCAGGACATGGGAAACCAAATTCCTCTTTTGTGGGAAATCAGTAGGTCCTTCCAATCACGTGGCAGCGATCTATGCTAGTTATTTAGAGACACAACAGTAAACGCCAAAGAATGAGCCAGAATGACTGAAATTGGTCATCCCCAAAACCAGGAAATGAGAAAACTGTGGTAACATCCAAGACAGGCCTCCTGATCTGACCAGTACGCTGCCAGCAGTGCCCTTGTGAGACACTGATAATATGTACAGAAAACATCAAATAAATTAAATAAAAATTATTTCCTAATTATGGTATTCATATATGCTCATAATTTGGAAACTGAAACTGGCTTATAATAAAAGAACTCTATTCACATAGAATTCTACTAATGTATTGCTGTACTATCTTGAATATTTATATATATATATATATATATATATATATATATATATATATATATAGTTTTTAAAAATGAAACTTGTAAGGGCCGGGGAGATGGCTCAGTGGAATAAGCACTTCCCTGTCAAGCACAAGGGCCCAAGTTTAATACCTGGTTCCGCCACTAAAAAAAAAAACAAAACTTGTAGTCTATGTATAATATACAAATTCACAAAATACTTCTTTTAAAATGCACATTACATCATTAACATTTTTGTTATCTCAATTATTATTTTAAGCTACCTTATGCTCTAGTTTTCTTATGCCTATTTTCCTACTTATTCTTTGGCAAAGGGACCGTAAAGACGGCCTGGCCTCCTGGGACTCGCATCCCTTGCCCAACTCTTGCTGGCCTCCCTGCCTCCTCCCGGCAGTCACGCCACCTCCTGCTCAGCCCGCAGTGTCCTCTCTGCATCTCCTCCTCCTCCTGGACCCCAAGGGCAATATGGTGCCTGATGGATGAGCCACCCCTTTCCATTACTTCTACTTTTTAAGAACTTGGGTCCTCCTATCTTCGTCACCTCCACTCTACCATCCTACCCCAGCCCCCATCCTAACCTGCAGGATTCTGCCCTGATCTCAACACTGGAGGCGCCCTGCCTCGCTTGGGGCTTCCACTGCTGCCACTGTAATGACTTCAGAAGAGTGTCAAGCACTGTAGTGGCAGCCTCCTTCAATGGCTTACTGACATTTTCTGAATCACAAATGCTCCCTGCCCACAGGGCTCCATGTAGTCGGATCCTTGCCGGCATCCACATCTCTGGCCCGCATCTCTCATGCTTCATTTCCCATGCCCATACTCTGGTCCCAGTGCCCAACCGTACTGCTCTTTCTGTTCCTTGCACAAACCAAGATCGTTCTTGACTTGGAGCCTTGGCACATGAAGCATCCTCTGCCTGGAACAATTCGGCCTCTTTCCTTGGTCTTTCTTGGCTACCTCCTGTCCATGTTGGGTAAAACCTTCAAGTGGCTAATGGTGCACCTGGACTAGCCAACAATCCAGAATCTACAGAGGACAACACTTCAATAAAAGACAACACTTTGTAGATTATTTGATCTGATGTTTCATGAGAACATAAATATCAAGAGAATGAACTGCTCAAGACTTGGTCCCCAATACCTAACATCTTACCTCATTACGGCAGATAATAAATATTTGTTGAAAAAATAAATGATTCCTAAATACATGTCTTGACACTCAGAAGTCTCCTAAACTCCAAAACCATGTATATAATAAACTGCCATCTCCACCTAAAAGTCCTACAGGTATCTCAAATTTAATATATTCAAAAGTGGACCTTTAGAGCTGGGCGTGGTGGCACATGCCTGTAATCCCAGCACTCAGGAGGCTGAGGCAGGAGGATTGCTGTGAGTTCAAGACCAGCCTGAGCTACAAAGTGAGCTTAAGGCCAGCCTAAACTGCATAATGAGACCCTGTCTCAAAAAAAAAGAAAAAAAAACTGGACCTTTAGTTGAAATTATTACCTCCCCCACTACCTCCTCCCCATGCTTCTTCCAGTTAATAGCTCCTTGCCAATTCTGCCTTTCAACTTTCTTGAGTCAGCCCCACTAACCTATTTTGACACAGCCCTGGTTCAGTCCTTACCAAATCATATGTGAATGACTGCAATATTTAATAAAGGAGTCTCCAGCCCCCTGGCATCACCGTCACCTGTCTTTCTAAATCAGAGTTAGTTATGTGATCATCTTAAACTAAAGCTAATCTGTTCCTATCAATCCCATGTTAAAAACTGTCAATGATGTTTCCCCACAAATGAAATACTCATGCTGCAGTGTAGTGCCACTGCACCACAACTTACGTGCCAGCCTGTTCCTCCACCTGATCCTTCACGGAGCAAGTCCATTCTGTGTGTGTTCCAGCTTTCATCCTTAGGTGCTACTAAATAGTAATGGCAGCATGACTGCTTAACCCAATGGCCTGGGAGTTTGCTATTGTTTACTGCTGGGCATGGCGGGAACACTAGGTCCTGACCCTCCTCCAGGGCCATCTGTCAAGGCTGGGTTTGCAGCGGGCAGCCTAGAAGGAAGAGCAGAAGTTGCCCTCAGGACAAACAGCAGTCTTGATTACTACAGAAGCAGGAGACACCCTGGTCTGGCTTCCTAGCTGTCTCACTACGTCTCTGCCCTATCGCACCACTCCTAACGCAGCACTGGCCAGGGCTAGTGCAAGCGTGCTCACTCTAGGTGATGCATCGTGAGCGGTAAAGCTGCTCGGCCACCACCGAGGAGTCTCGTGTGTCCTACCAGGTCAGCGAAACAGTCACAGCCCACTCACAAGTAGGCTTGTAAATACCAGATCCACCCATTTGCCTCTTAGAAACTCAAAGATAGATAGATCAAACACACGACATGTTAACCAGGGAATAACACTGTCATTTCTTCCTCATTACTCATTGTATAGACTGCTACAATTTGGGACTAAGAGGTGCCCACAAAGCCTAACTGCTCATAAGCAAGACTTTGGGGAGTGACTGGACCATGGGTGTGATACTGGATCTAGCATGGCTCTTAGTATGGAGTTACTGAAAGGCACCTTGGGTGGAACAAACAGGAATGAGAGATTGCTCCCTGCCTCCTGCTTGCCCTGCTTTGCCAGGGAGGGTTTCTGCTCTGCCCTGCCACCATGTCTGGGAGCCAGCCAACTATGGGCTGAAACCGCTACAAACTGTGAGCTAAAATAAACCTTTCTTGCTTTTACTTGTGGGCACTGGATATTTTGTCCCAGCAATGAGAAAGTAACTAAGACAATAAACATCACAAAGCAGTACACTGATCACAAACTCAGTCCGCTACATGGTTGTGGTTGCGAACCAAACTAGATAAGAACCAAATCAAACTTCTCCACAGGGTCATTGTCAAACTTGACCACTGAATTTGATTCAGTTCTTATCCAACCCGGTTTGTGACCAGAACCAGAGAGAATCAAGCTTGTGGCTGGAATATAGCTCAGTGGCATAGCGCCTGCCTGGTGAGCACAAGGTCCCGAGTTTATTGAGGTTAAGAGCAGAAATATTTACTGGGAAAAAGAAAGCTCCTGTCCTAGACAGGGACAGAAGGGGGACCTGACCAGGTTGTCCACAAGGTCCTGAGTTTCTCTATAATAATTAATTAATCAATTAAAAGAATCAAGTTTATGAGTCAAGGTACCACCGCATGTGAAAATCCAGGTTCCCCACAAAAGTTAACTTACATTTCAAAATTTTCTACCTACTTATTTTAAGCTTTTGACTGCTTCCTTCATGACTCTGTTTATATTTTCATGACTCTTTTATTCTATCATTCTATAAAATGGAAGTGTTTTCTAGTCTGTTTCTTCTCCAAAACAAAATAGAAATCTTGCACCAAGTAATTCACAGAGCCTACTGAAAAGAACCAATCAAGGCTGTGGCCTCTGAAGCAAACAACAACAACAAAACCCAGATATTTTCACTACATGGCTGACGTGGGTTGGTCCCTTCTCCCTTGGAAGCGGCTGCAGCTCTGCCCTTCTCTCTGGTGCTGAGAGTGTCTTTCAGCATCTACACAGAAGCGCCCCCTTCAGATGACAGACCTCCAGTCTCCCAGGCATGGAGCAAATGGCATCACTAGCCAAGCATTTCCTTAGGAATGGCAGAAGGAGGGGATGGAGGAAGAACCCGCCAGGTTTTCACTATGGCCATCGTGGAAACACTGAGCTATAGAGCAGGATTCTGAGGCCAGCTGGGAAGAGCACACTGAAAGAGGCCGACTGGTAAGGAAGACCCATATAAACTGAGAAAACAAATGGGTAACAGCGATAAGAAAAAGGAAAGAGAGAAAGGCTATTAGTTTTGCAAGCAGGTGGTGTAGGTGAGCTCACGGCAGACAGGCATCACCTCCCACTGCCCATTAGCCTCCTGCCAGGGCATGAAGGAGAAACCCAAGAGGAGGAGCCCCACACCCTGCACAAGAGAGAGGCCCAGAAGTCACGGGGCTCTGCCACTTCCCGAGCAAGCTCTGAGCTGTGCTCCTCTGCACAACACAACTCTGCCAAGAACATGAGTCTACAATTCCGAGGCTTCTGGGAGTGCAACCCCTGAGAGGAGCCTATGTCAATATGTCTGTATGCAGAGATTAGGTCCCCAGGTGACTAAGCAAGAAAGACCTGGAGGTGTTCCCTAACACTTAGCTACAAGTGACAACACAGCAGGCAGATCTGCACATTCCTCACCTACGAGAGACAATGTGACCCACAGAAATTATAACCAAACCTCTAAGGCCACCTCTATAATCTATACATTGCTATACATTCCCTATGTAAATCTTTCCTTTAAAATGTGATTACAATGAACAATAATAAATAATGATTATTTACAATAAATAAACAATGATTAATAAACAATGATCTGTGGGACTTTGTCCACTTTGATTCCATTTATCTTCCTTAGTTAAAAATGTCATACTAAAGTGACCCACGCCTGCTCATATTTATAGCAGCACAGCCCACAACAGGCAAGCCACTGCAACAGTCTGTGTCCATCAGCTGGTGAATGGATAAGAGAAGTGCGACATACGAGTACACCATGGGGTACTACGCAATCATAAAGAAGGGCTGACTTGAGCCATTTATTTAGCGAGATGGGTCCCTCCTGTGACCATAATGCTGAATGAAACACACCAGACACAGATGAACTTCTCATGCTTTCTCTGATACGAGAAACCCAAGGTACAAGGAAGAAGCAAAATAAGAGATAACAAGGAGGGAAGCAGATCTTTCTCAAGGGGAAGAAAGGGAGGAAGGGCCTAGGAGGCGGAAAACCGCATGGTGCAGGGTACCAACTCCTCAGAATAGGTGTGATCCTTATGCACTGCCAATAGGCATTACTAAAAAAGGATTCAAAAGATAATAAAAACAAAACTACATTCTTAACAGGATTATTCAGCAGTACTCTGCAGTGCTCAACATTTGCTTTGCTTATTTCTAGGGCAGTGTCTTTGCTTACATGTTGGGGTCAGGATGAGGTTGCCACAGGTCTCCAAACAAAGCCCAACAAACCCCCATTCTGAGTCTGGGCAGCCTCAGCCTGGGCGGAGGAGTGATCTGGTGGCTGGCATTCCCCCTGCTCAGTCCTCTCGGCCTCTTCCCTAGGCTCAGGGCCACCACTCCTGGCCTCTCCCTGCCAGCCAACACCAGCCCACAGGAGGGCTGGTGACTCCTCCATCCAGCTATCTGTGATGTCCTGGAGGCTGCAGCACAGTGACAGTGGCCGCCCAAATGTTTCCCTCCTAAGCTGACTCTCAGCTTGTTCTGAGGCTCAGCCAAGACAGCCAAGGCAACTACAGAAGAGAACAGGACCATGTCTTAGTGTCCATGGGGTTATTTTGAGTATGGCATGGTGATACGCACAGGGACAACTGCCTTATAGTTCCCAAGAGGAAGGGGCATGACCAGCCACACAAGGTGGCCAAGAAATGCTTGAGGCTCCTGGGAGCAAGGGAAGGCAAAGACAACACGGCCCTCACTGGGGCTGCATGGGCCTACGTGCTGCAGCAGCTTGGGGTGGGAAGCCTGTTTCTAGCTCCAGTCGCACCACTGGGCCAGGGTCAGAGCAGGAGACAGGCATCAGCTCACCCTGGGCCACCTCAGTGAGGAAAGACACTGGGGCAACCGGCTCCAGGTTGGCGGTACCACGCAGCCACAGCCACGGTGCTCACAACCTCAGGGTCATCACACTGGGATTCACTGGCCCTGCCCTGACACCCGACACCAGCAGTGAGGCCTGCAGATGTCAGTGCATAAAACACAGGAAATAAGAATGCAAGGAGCGCTGCACAGACTGCACTTCCAGCGCCAGGCTAGGCCGTCCCGGATCCTACTGTTCTCATCAGCTCTTGTGACACAGAGCATCACATCCCCGGTGTCCCCAGACAAGATCCTCAGCACCAGCACCGCCGCGGGCCCCCTCCTACATCACCATGACCATGCACGAGTGGAGAAGGTGTCAGGGTCTTCATCCCAAACAGCTTTCCCTTGGTTTCCTCTGTATTGCAGACATGAAAACTTGAAGCCTGCGTTGCAACCCATGAAAGTAATGACGTGGTCTTTTCTGCAACTTCTATAGATGCTGTACTGCTTGCGTAGAGCCACTCAGAACACTAAAGCTGTAGCTGCTAAAAGGCACATGTGCCTCCAAAGCACACCAGCAGCTACTGCTCAGATGCTTGTGTAAAATTTCAACAAAGAGAACACAAAAGTAATGCCTCAGGGTTTCAAAGATTTCACTAGCATTTATCATCACTGGAAAAAGCAAGAAAGCTGATGAGACAAACAGCAAAGCATTTGCCTTTCTCTTTCACCACTAACCTTCCAAACCAAATTTTTGTTCTACTGTAAAATACCATCATGGCCTGGGGAGGTAGCTTGGCAGTCTAGGCACCTGCCTGGCATGTGCAAGGACCTGGGTTCAAACCCTGGCACCACAGGCTGTGCTGGGCCCCGGAAACCTGGGTACTCTATGCTGGCCAGTAAAATGGCATGGTGCTACACACCTGCAGTCCCAGCACTGGGGAGCTCAGACAGCAGGATCATTACGAGTCCAAGCTGCATAGCGAGACCTTGTACTAAACAAACAATAAATGAAAGATTTTTGAAAGATTATAAAATAGCATCAGTCATGCACTATAAAATTCACACCCGGCTTCAGCCACCAGGCGGCAGGCAGAGACACTGGGGTGGAGCACCGTCTGCCTTGGGGCTGTGTTCACTAGTCCCAGTCCCTCCCCTGCCCCACTGCTGTACACTTTGCTGCTCAGTGCACAGCAAAGTAAAACTAGTGCTGCTAAAGTACACACAGAAATCCAGGAATCGATTGTAAGGATTTTCTTACATTATTTTCATAAACACTGACAGGCTCACTAGGTAATTCAATCCTCAGGTACCAAAATACTAGGTGCACACCGGCTTAACAATGAAATTACAAGGAAATCAAGCAACCAGATAGAGATGGGCTCTGTTCCACGCTTTTCAGTGTGTCGGCAACCACCCGGGGTTAATGCTATTTTCAGGGCTTGTACAAAATAGTCACGGTTGTGAGTCCTAACAGTGTCAACTGTGCAGTGAGTGTGAACGGAGGCCACAGAACGAATGCCACTCGCTGGTGGACGGTCTGCCATCCCACATGGCCAGGCTGGCCCGCCTGTGCCTAACAAACCATCTATTTAAGTCTCACAGAACCAACAGACACATCATCCCCTAATATCTTTCTTAATTTCCAGAGAATTCTTTCAACTCAGACACTGTGATAATTGGTAGTGCAATACAGAAGTTAATTTTTCTCAACTCCATTTTTCCTACTAGTAGCCCCACAGACGCATAGTTTTATTCTGCTTCCAGCTCGGGAGCTTACACAAGACAGCCATTACCTGTCAGAGACGCAGCCAGTGAGAGCCTCCTCGGGGTGCCGGCACCTCCCAAGGGGCACACTTCCTTTACTGTAGCTACTTCTTATTGAGCTCTTTGTACGCATTCCCCTGCTGCTTTGAGCAGAAGGCCAAGGACACACAGAAAGGTCTTCCCGACTGTTTGGGTCACCATCACCTCTGGTGTCAATCCTACAGCCACGGGGCCCAGTGAGCCCTGCCAGCCACAGCGCTCCCACAGATACATGTGCCAACCCTCCGTTCCTTCACATTCATTTTCCCCAGTGGACAAAGGCACTGTCTGGCCTACAGTGGCCCTGCACTTCCCTACCGCAGTCTGTGCTCCTTGGAGAGTGCCACCGCTGCCTCACCAGCTCTGTTCTGCCTGATCAGGACACCCCGGCCGCTGCTCACTCCCTGCTCTCTGATTGAGCCTCCAGTCAATCACTATGAAATCTGAGGGCCAATCACCACACACACAGTGTGAAAAGTGCTATCCAAGTGTGCATTTATTTCATGAGGAAATTTTAGAATAATTGCATTGAGTGTGCAGAAAAAAACATACTGAAACTTTCACTGCAGTTGAATCAAATTTAAAGACTGATTTTGGAGGACTGGCATCTTTATAATATCAAGTCTTCCTTTGGTGATTTGAAATAGAAGTATTCCTGCTACTATATCTTCTTTTATGTCTCTTAACAGAATTTTCTGATTTCTCCATAATGGTCTTATGTGTTCTTATTTATTTATTTGCTTGCTTGCTTGCTTGTTTGCTAGAAGAAGAGGCCATGCGGGCAGGCAAGGCAGCTCAGCAGGCCAAGCACCCTTTTAGGCAGGCAAAGGGACCAGGTTTGGGTACTATATGCAGTGCCAGCCCTGCCCCTGGGCATGCTGAGCTAGCCACCAAGATCTGGCATGGTGGTGCATACCTGTAATCCTAGCACTGGGGAGACTAAAACAGGAGGATCACTAGGAGTCCAAGCTGTTCAGTGAGACCTTCTACCAAATACTTTTTTTTTTAAAGAAAGAGGCCTTGGTATGTTGCCCAGCCAGACCTTGATCTCTGGGCTGAAGCAATCCTCCTGCCTCAGCCTCCCAGGTAGCTAAGACTCCAGGCATCCCACTGCACCTGGCTCTCGTGCCTTCTTTTTAAGGTTAGTGTAATGATTGTTGCTAAGCCAACTTTTGAAAAGAAGGACAAGTCTCTGTATCAGACTTCAGGAAACAGGAAAGCACAGGAGTGAGAGCACTGCTGTCCTTGGCAGAGATGGCCCACAATCCCTGAGACAGGAGGTGCCACACAGGGGAGGGCACAAATCAGCTCAAGAGCTGACTGCTTCAATGATGCAGGAGAACAGCGAAACCAAACACGGCAGCTCGTCATCTACACAGAGGTAAACTCCTGTGAGATTCCAGGCCCACAGTGAAATGTGAAACTGAAAAGCAAACAGAGTAAGATGTAGGTGGATCTATGATAACACATGAGAAGAGGTTTTCTTCAAACCACAAAAACGTAAACACTGGCTTACGCACTGTGATGTTTGATTAACCTCTTGCAAATGGAGAGGGCTCAGCAAGGCACCCTGACAGCCAGCCCACCACAGGAAAAGCTCTCACCTCAGAGGACTCTGCAGGCCCCAGCGAGCAGGGAGAAAGAAGGCCATGCAAGGGAGCCCTGCACGCTGTTGACTCTGCAGACACTCACTGGGCTGCTGCTGCAGGAAGCCGGGGCACAGGTGCACACACTCAGAGGCACCCCTGCCTTCAGAACACGAGCAAAGGAGATGCTTAAATATACAAGCTACTTGCTGTTCTGCAGGATTACACGCCATGAGAACAGGCAGAGCAGAACACAAGGCATTCTTATAGGTGGGAGGAAGGAGGAAGGAGGCCTTCTCCACGGACCCCACAGCAATCAAGCTCTAATGCACTCAGCAATAGGAGTTCCATGAACAAGGACTGGTGCTGTGTTTGTTCGTTTGGGTTTTTTTTTCCACAATTTTATTGAAGAACAAACAGCACTGAGACAGTTTCAAATCAAATTAGTAGGACAGATTCAATAATTAATAATTTTTACATTGTTATCTTCCTAGTGCTTATCCATAGTACAAGAAGCAGACAGAATATCTTGTCCAAATACTATTACTGAAAATCTTTCTTCATATAGAATTACATGAAAGTAGCTGCATATTTATCCTAACTACTCTGTATATACAAACACATAATGGTCCTTCCTTTGTATCCCCTTCTTTGTTTAGTCCTGTTAGGGATGGGTATTCTATTGGTATTCAATTATTACAGATGCTTGAATTCAGCAAAACACTCCAACATAGTCCAGCAATCCACAACAGTAGTGGGTTATCTGCAGAAGTTTTTGACTTGAGACTTTCACAGCTCAGCATATTAATATGGCTTTACTTCATACACCTCGTTTTTCTACTTTTCTGCTTTGATGATTAAGACCAAGATAAAGCAAGGCCTATATAACATGAAATATAACTTTTGTATCTGATAAGGTCAGTCAAGTCCCCTCAGGGTTTATCCTGTAACCCTGTACTGCATGTTGTAGATCCTTTGTCAGTGTCAGCCTTGTGGATGAGTCACAGCCATCGCTTAACCAATTTGCTCTCTGTGAGAGCCTGAGAGAATGTTTTCTTTCCATGTGACTCTCCTTAGGCACACTATAGATCACATTCCTCTGTAGCTCCATAATGTCCTTGATCAGAAAATTTGGGGCACAACTGAGTTCCATGATGTTACAGTACAGGTTCTCATATGTCCTGAGTCTTCACTGACCTTGAAAGTCTAGGGCCAAAATGTTGGCTGACCCTACAAGGAGTGTTTTTTAAATAGAGAAATGGCATAGGATTCCCTAGAGATAGTAGTTAACAAGGACAAGAGAAGACAACCAAGTTCACTAACAATCAGAGAAATGAAACTTAAGGAAGAAAGAGATACATTGTACAGATATTAGACTGACAAGATTATAATCTGAAGCTGGCCATGGCACACACCTATAAACCCAGCACTCAGGAGGCTGAGGCAGGTGGACTGCTGCAAGTTCAAGACCAGCCTGGGCTACATAGTAAGACCTTGTCTCAAAACACATACATATCTAATCTCCTTGAACAGAAAATTTGGGATACCACTGAGTTACAGGATGTTATGGTACAAGTATTCTTATGTCCTGAGTGCTCACTGGCCTTGAAGGGCTAGGACTAAAATGGTGGCTGTCCTTGTAGCCCTTCTTTTTCTCTAATGTTTTGGTCTGCATACTTAAGTTGTTAACCCTCCAGAAATCAAACTTAATATTATTACCCTGTAACATAGGCAGTTGAGCTTAACATCACTATCTGTCTGAATATCAAAAATCTTAAGACATAGCATGGAGCAGGTATTTTCTAAGAATCACTGATATGCTAAACTTTAAATCCCTATAGAATGTGAAAAAAAATAAAAATAAACAACGGCATTTTTGCACAGAAATTTAGAAATCTAACCATATACAACATTATAGCAGGACAGTCCTATGACATTTTTTTCCTTGTCTCTTGTTTTCTTTTATTACTTTTTTAAAAACAAACATTCACTTGAGAGCATATATAGCAGTAATTAATATGGCATTAGAAGCAGTACGCATTTAGAAGACCAGAATTACAGGCATTCCAAGCATGGCCCTAGTATTACACATTGTTATCCTCAGTGCAGTTGCTTAGTTCACATATAGAGTTAGTCAGGGTGAGAATCCTACCAATTAACTGCTAGTTTCAAAAACCTGATGGAGATTCTCAGAATCATTGCCTTAACCATCTTGGGCATATAAATGTATGGCTTTTCCCCTGCTACATTTCCTAGCTTTTCTCCTTGCCCTCTCTTCCTTGTTTAATCCTTAAGTTCTCGCTTTCCATTTAGTTGTGTTATACCATTCAATTTTTATTTCTCCTTTTGAGTTCTTACACTAGGGAGACTATACGACATTTACATATGTGTACTGGTTAACTTCACTTGTGAATATATCTTCAAGTTGCATCCACTTATATATGAAGGCTTTGAGTTTATCATTCTCTATAGCTAAGTAATACTCCATTGTATAAAAACATCACATCTTTTTCATCCATTCCTCAGGTGATGGGCTCTTCGGTTGTTTCCAAGATTTGGCTATCACAAATTGTGCTGCTATAAACATAGGTACACATATATCACTATGATGTTTTCAGTTCTTCTGGGAAAGTTTCCAGTAGGGGGAATAGCAGAATGAATGGGATTTCCAGTCCTAGTGTTTTAAGGAGTGTGCACACTGATTTCCATAATGGTTGCATCAGTCTACATTCCCACCAGCAGTAGAGAAGGCTTCCTTTTTTCCCCACTTCCTCTGCAACATTTGTTGTTGGCTGACTTCTTTATGAAAGCCATTCTTTCTGGGGTGAGATGGTATCTCAGTATTTTAATTTGCATTTCACAGATGGCTAGTGATGTGGAGCATTATTTTCATGTACTTATTTGCCTCTATAATTTTGTCCACTGAGAAGTGTGTATTCATCTCAGATGCCCATTTCTGGATTGGGTCTTTAAATTCTGGGGCCCTAATTTTTTTAGTTCTTTATCAATTCTAGAAAGAAGACCTTCATCTGAGTGCTTATTAGTTAAGATTTTTTCCAAATTTGTCGGTTGTCTTTTCACTCTGTTGGTAATTTCTTTTGATGTGCAAAAAACTTCTCAATAAAAGGAGGTCCCAGTTATTAATTCTTTCAAGTATTACCTGAGCAATTTGATTTTTGTTCATGAACTCTTTGTCTACCCCTATGTCTTTGAGAGTTCCTCCTACTTTCTCTTCCAGGAGATTGAGTGTTTCTGTTTTAAAGTTTAGATCTTTAATCCATTTGACTTTAGCTTAGTGCATGGTGATAGACCTGGGTCAAGTTTTAGTTTTTGGCATGTAGAAAGCCAGTTTTTCCAGCACCATCTGTTTTTTGTTTTGTTTTGTTTTGTTTTGTTTTTGCAGAACCAAGGATTGAACTCTGGCCCTTGCACTTGCCAGAAAAGCGCTTATTCCACTGAGCCATCTCCCCGGCCCAGCACCATCTGTTAAAGAGGCTATCTTTCCTTCAGTAAGCATGTTTGGTCACTTTGTTGAAGATCAGGTGGCTGGCTGAGTATGTTTTTAGTCGCTTCTGCATCTTCTAATTTATTCCATTGATCCTTAGCTCTATTTTCTTGCCCATACTACACCGATTTTATCATAGTAGCTTTGTAGTATAATTTTAAGTCAGGAATTATAATGTCTCTTGCTTTGTGTTTGTTGGCCAGGATTGCCTTTGCTATTCTAGGTCTTTTCTGGTTCCAAAAACAAAACATTCTCTCAGGCTTTCACAAAGAACAAATTGGTCAAGCAAGGGTCGTGACTCATCTACATGACTGACACTGACAAAGGATCTACAAACTGCTGCACAGGGTTTCAGGGTAAATCATGAGGGGATTTAACTGACCTTGTGAGATACAAAAGTTGCAATTTTTTGTTATATAGGTCTTGCTTTATCTTGGTCTTAATCATCCAGCAGAAAAGTATAAACAGGGATATAAAAAGAAAAGCTGTATTAATATGCTGAGATATAAAAGGCTCAAGCCAACAACTTCTGACATTGCTACAGATAACCCACTACTATTATGGACTACTGACTATATTGGATTATTTTGCTGAATTCACGCACCTACAGTATTTGAATGGAAATGGAATACCCATCTCTGACAAAACTAAACAAAAAGGGAGATATAAATGAACGACCATTTTGTAGTGAAAAAAAAATACACACACACACACACACACACACACACAATAGTTAGGCCAGATATACAGCTACTTCCTCTTAGTTCACTGAGAAGAAAGATTTGTACTGATAGTGTTTGGACAGGATATCATGTCTACATCTTGAACTATGAATAGCTAGTACAAAGACAACAATATGCAGTGTATTAATTATTGTAACTGTCCTAACCTGTTTTGAAACTCTCTCATTGCTTTCTTTCCCAGTAAAATTAATTTTAAAAAACATACATACATAATGAAATAATCCCAAGTGTCAGTGAAAATGGAGAGGGAAGGAACTCTCACCCATTGCTGTGGGAATGAAGAGCGGCACAGGCGGAGCACTCCAATCCAAAGCTCCAAAGTGCCAAAACAAGGAATGTTTGGGCATTAGCAGGATGCCACACGTGGACAACTCCACATCTGGACTCACAGCTGGCTCAGTGCCAGTGGACAGGTGCACCCAGGATGGCCATGTGCAGTGACCTGTGGGCTATGTGCTCAACTAGGCATGCCCTTTGCACGTGGCCCCAACTCCAGGAGACTCCACTGGATCCAGGCAGATGTTCTGGCAGCTGCAGCACTTCTGTCCCAAGCACTGCAGCAAGCAGCCCGGGCATGCAGTGCAGTAAAGTACATGTGTACCCACTACGCAGAGGCCACTCCGGAAAACCTAGAGAGGACACTGATGGAAATGAGAATGGCAGAACTGGTGTGGTGGCCGAAAATCGCAGGTCATCTCAGTGAGTGCCACCAGGACCTTGCTAAATGCAGTCTGTACACTGAAACCCCTGCAGCAGTCGTGAGGCATAAAGCACAACACAGCGAGCCGGACGGGTGGAGCAGGCTGTGGCTTGCTTGGGGTTTTGTTTGTTTTCTAAGTATTGAGCATGCTAATACTTCCAGGGAAGCAGGGTTCAGACTTGCTTCCAAATGATAACAGTTTATAGAGGTGGAGCTGTGGGGACGGTGTCAATGAGAGGAATGGCTGGACGCAGCAGGGAAGCTCAGCCGGCCACAGACAGCAGGCAATAGCTGAAGGCGTGGACCTCTGCTAGAATCCTTGCTCCACATCTGTGTGTTTGAGGTTTTCCATCACAAAAAGTAGTGCTGAGTGAAAGAAGAAACAAGATCCATTTGCAGAGATCACAAACACATGTGCTTCAGGCAGCACCACGTCTTTTCTTTTCTTTTTCTTTCTTTTTTTTTTTTTTTTGCGGAACCAAGGATTGAACTCAGGCCCTTGAGCTTGCCAAGCAAGCGTTTATTCTACTGAGCTATCTCCCCAGCCCCAGCACCACGTCTTTTAAAGACAGAGACAGATCCAGAAGCAGTCCTATGGATGTCAGCAGAGGCATAGGATGGGAGAGGACTGGGATTCGGGGACTGCAGGGAAGAACATAAAAAGGGAGCATGGGCTGCACAGGTCATCACCTTTGAGGATCTGATCCACTCTATGTTATGAGACTGAGGTCACAAAAGGAAACAGTAATCACACACACACCCTCCACAACCACAGAGAAGAGGTGGAAGCCAGACCCACACCTTCGACCCCTGAGCCAGAACCTCCAGGACTGCACCCAGGACTGCACCCAGGGCCACCTGGGAGCTATGTTCCAGGCTCCCAGAACAGCAGGTGGAAGGGCAGGAAATCACACACCTCACTGTCCCACCAAGGACAGAGCAGAGAAACCCAATGCGGGGCACAGGGCACACACCTGTGGCCCCAGCACAGAGAAGGTGAGGTGTGGACATGCAGTTCTAGTGCCACCCAAGAAGTTCAGTAATTAAGAGCCTATCTCAGAATAAAAATTCAAAAAGGTGAAGCACATTGCTCTGTGGTGGTGGAGTGCCTCTGCATTCACTCCCCACTACAAAAAATCTGAACACAGCCACTGGATATGACCTTCCTGAACTATTCTAGCCCACATTGTCACCGTGCTTGGTAACCACAGAAAAAGCTATACAGCACATGGTGTAAACACCCTCTAATCACAGCCACTTACTTTTTAACACCTCACTTTTCTCCAATATAAATTCGGTTTTGCAGGGCCTGCCTGCCAGATAGTTCAGTGGGCCAAAGTGCCTACTTAGGCAGATGCAGGCACAGGGGTTGTATTCCCCAGTGTGCTGTGCTGGCCCTGTCCCCAGGGTGTGCTGAGATGGCGATTGAGACTGGGCATGGTGGCGCACGCTTGTAATCCCAGCTCTTGGGAGGCTGAGAACAGGAGCACCACTGTGAGTCCCATCTAGTAGTGAGATCCTGTAGACTCTGTACTAAATACATTAAATAAATAAATAAATAAATAAATAAATAAATAAATAAAATCTTCTCTTCCAGTCACCCCGATTCTCCTTCCTTTTTCAGAATACACACTTTTGAACTTCTAGGAAGCACCTGCTCTAGAGGCCGTGGCTTCCTACCCATCCTCACCGTTCTCCTGCACACCCCAAGTCTGCTCCAGGGACTCCCCAGTGAACCATGTCCTGCAGCTCCTCCTCCTCTAGGTGCTTCTGCTCTGCTCTGCACCTTCAATCAGTGCCTCAGCACTGCGACACTTCACTCACCAGCATCATGGGAGGGAAACTCTGCAACCTTTCAAGAAGCAACAGGGAAGTGAACACTGTACCAGTTTCAGTGGAGAGACCTAGGTTTAAGTCCCAGATCTGCCAGGTTCCCAGCTCCTCCTCAGCGTCCAGGGGCCCCTCCCACTCTGCAATCACACAGCTGTGGCTCTCACGCACCACCCTTCAGAGCCAGGGCTGCCCCTGCTGCTGCTGCACACTACAATATGAAATAAGTTTATAGAAACCTGTGTCTATAGCCTTTGAGATTTTTCTTATAAGAGTAAGCGTAAGTTAAGCATTTCTTGAAAGCTCACAATTTGTTCAACACTACTCATTCACCATACAGCAAGCATCTATCCAGGGCCCACATAGCACCACATGACTGGGCCTGGGAGGTGCTCGAGACCCAGACGAGGCCCTGTACCTGGAGTTTATCTGCCTCATGCTACAGGGCACAGTGAATCCACTGGTACAGGGCAGAGAGAAGAGGGCCAGGGCAGAGAGAAGAGGGCCTGGGCACAGATGCGTTTCCTGGGGAGGGAAGGCCACTTAGTCACTCCTGCTGGACTTCCCTCTCGCTCTCTATACTAGGTTTCCACCCAGAGTGAACACAGCCTGAGACAGCGCAATGATTTTTCTTTAAGTCTTGTGAAAAGAAATAGCACCAATTCTCTCAATGAAAATAATAAAATATTGCCTCTACCCCACTGTATAAAATCATGAGCTGGCGGCCTGCCACAGCACAGTCCCTGCGGGACACCAGTGCAGGTCCTGGCTGCAGCTCCGCAGCCCAGGGGCGGCCTTGTGCATCAGGCTTAACGCCTATGCCTCTGCTTCTCCTTTCTTATTTTTTTTTTCATTATTGCTCTATTTTTTTTCATTGAAGAACAAATAGTAATGAGACAGTTTCAAATCAAATTAACAGGACAGATTCAATAATTAATACATTGCAAATTGTTTTTGTAATGGTTTGTTATCGTACAAGGTGCATACATGATATTCTATTTACAGACGCTATTAGAGCAGATGTCTCTAATCAATGAACTAAGAGAATGTAGCTGTATACTTATCTTATTCTTTTTAAAGCTGAATTATAGCACCATGAAATGCAAATGAAAACAACACTGAGATACCATCTCACTCCAGAAAGAATGGCTATCATAAGGAAATCAACCAACAACAAATGTTGGAGAGGTTGTGGGGAAAAGGGAACACTTCTCCACTGCTAGTGGAAATGTAGACTGGTACAACCATTGTGGAGATCGGTGTGGAGACTCCTCAAAAGAGTAGGACTGGGAATCCCATTCAAGCCGGCTATCCCCTACTGGGAATTTTCCCAGAAGAACTGAAAACATCGTATCATAGTGATATATGTGTACCTATGTTTATAGCATCACAATTTGATAGCAAAAACTTTGAAACAACCAAGATGTCCATCACATGAGGAATGGTTGAAAAAGATTGTGGTATTTCTATATAATGGTGTATTACTCAGCTATTAAGAATGATAAGCTTGAAGCATTTATATTGAAGTGGATGCCACTTGAACATATACTTGTAAGTGAAATAAACCAGACACACATGTGTAATATCATATAGTCTCCCTAGTATAAGAAGTCAAAAGAAGAAATACAAATAGAAATGTACAACAACAACTTAAAAGAATTTAGTCAGATAAGGCAAACTGAACGGCATATGCTGCAGGGTACTAATCAGCTTTTATTCTGCATGGTTAACAACATAAGTTCACAGATCAAAAATTGGAGAAATAGAAGGGCCGCAAGGTTCAGCGAAGACTCAGGACATAGGAGAACCTGTACTGCAACGTCATGATACTCATTTGTGCCCCAAATTTGCTGATCAAGGAGATTATGGAGCCACAGAGGAAGGTGATCGATGATCTATAATGTGCCTGGGGAGAGTCACATGGAGAGAAAACTTTCTCTCAGGCTCTCACAGAGAGCAAAGTGGTCAAGCAATGGCTGTGACTCATCCACATGGCTGACACGGACAAAGGATCTATAGAGTGAGGTACAGGATTACAAGATAAACCCTGAGGGGACTAGACTGACCTCATCAGATACAAAAACTACATCTTTTGTTATATAGGTCTTGCTTTATCTCAGTCTTAACCATCCAGCAGAAAAGTATAAAAATGAGATAAATAATGCGGGGCCATAATAATAAGTTGAGCTGTAAATAGCTATAGTCAACAACTTCTTCAGATTACTCACTATTATTGTGGAATGCTGGAGTGTGTTTGATTGTGTCACCGAATTCAGGCACCTATAATGGTTTAATGACAATGTACTGCCCATCTTTGACAGGTCTAGACAAAAAAGGGGGATACAAAGGAAGAACCATTCTGTGTTTGTATGAACAGTACAGTTAGGATAAATATGCAGTGCTTCTGTTTCTCCTTTCTTTAGCAAATCAGAGCTAACACCTGAGATATGCCAGATATGCCGACAGAACAGTCAGACCACGGGGAGGGCACTTAGCTGGGCTGTAAACTAGAAACATATTTTGTTGCTTTGTGATAAATGATGTTGATGGACATCTGAATCACACTGTCCCACACGTGGGCTGACATGTGCAAGAATCCACGCCAAGTCTGAGAGCCACAACATGAAATAAAACCAGCATTTACTGAGTCCTTCCTACAACTGAGGTCCTGGACAGAACTATACCCAAGTGCAAGGCAAAACTAACTTTGATGTTCTGTGGAAAATGAAGTTTATTTTCTAATTATTTATTTTAAAAGTCTATGAGGCTTGTATATTACAAAATAATTAGAGTAATTTTCCAATGTCTACATAAAAATGGTAGCTGAGTTGACAGCTATTAATTAGCTTAATGTAATCATATTTACAAGGCATATGTATATCAAAATTTCACAATGTACCCCACCAATGCTTACAATCACAATTTGTCAATCAAAAATAATATTATGTGGGAAAAACTCACTGAGTTAAACATTAACATATTTCTTACATTTGCTCTTAAATACTTAGTTGGAGCGTCCTGCCTTTGAACAGGTTAAATTATTTCTCTTAAAAAGAAAAAAGGTTAAAACTAGGAATTCTCAAGCAGTAAAGGATAGTAACTATTTTATGCGGCCATTAGAAATAAGGGCTAGACAGGCACAAGGAGAGATACCCTGCGTGGACGGCTTCACACAGAGCTGCAGGGCAGAAACAGAGCGCCTGGGAGGAGCAAAGACCCAGTGTACCACTGACGGCCGCAAGGCCCGGCAGGACGGCTGACATTGCCGGCGACCTGAGAACGCTAGTGATGCCCCCCACGCGCAGCAGCTTCTGAGCTGTGTTTTACGCTGCTAAGGAGTTGAGGTCCAGCAGTTGTGTGGATGGGTCAAGGCAAATAAATAAAGACAAATATACGAGATGAGAAGCCTCTTTAGTTAAGGCCCTAATTCTAAAGAGTCCATCAACATTATTCATCTCTTGCTAACCTAGAAGATAAACGGCAACAATTTCAGAAAATACAGATGCACAAAATAAATCTTCACAGATATTAGGGGAAGAAAAAGGTCACATTTGTACTCGTGGTCGTTTTGTAACCAACTGAGATAACAGATCTTGTCCTGCTACGTGCAGAGGCGACAAATAACTTGACATCACCAAGACAAGCAATCCTTGACAGACAAAACTTTTGTTCTATTTTAAAAGTAAGTGACTTATTCCCATTACTGGAAAATAAGGACATGGTTGAAGCACATCTAACTAAAAACCACGTGTTTTCTTGAGTTCTTTCAAACAAAAAATGTGGACTTTGCATTCAGAATGACAACCTAAAATACACCTATTTTCTGGTACCATAACTCTGATTTATATCCTGTCTTTTATTGTTTCATCACTGACTAGAACTTTTAAAGGAAGCATAATCTTCTCATCATAGGGAAGAAGCCTGTATTCTGTGACTTCACCCAAGCCAACTGAAAGCCAGATTCCCCGAAATGATGAGCTTGCTTGCGTACTTAGCTATGGTGAGAGGAGACAAATAGGGTGCACTTGCCACCTCTATATTCTTCACTAAATTTTATTTACTGAGAAAACAAAAAGATAATCATTTCTTTATTAATTTTATTGAGAAACAAATAGCAATGAGACAGTTTCAAAACCAATTAGTAGGGCAGTTTCAATAATTAGTACATTGCATACTGTTGTCTGCGTAGTGGTTATGCATAGTACAAGATGCAGACATGATATTCTGTCCAAACACTATTGGTACAAATCTTTCCTCTCATTGAATTAAAGGAATAAAAGACAGGATATAAACCAGAATTATGGTACCAGAAAATAACTGTATTTTAAGTTGTCATTCTAAATGCGAAGTCCACATTTTTTTTGTTTGAAAGAACTCAAGAAAACATGTGGTTTTTAGTTAGATGTGTTTCAACCACATCCTTGTTTTTCAGTAATGAGAATAAGACACTTATTTTTAAAATAGAGCAAAAGTTTTGCCTGTCAAGGATTGCATGTCTTGGTGATGTCAAGTTATCTGTGGCGCCTCTGCACGTAGCAGGACAAGATCTGTTATCTCAGTTGGTTACAAAACAACCACGAGTACAAACGTGAACTTTTTTTTCCCCCAATTAATGTGTATCTATCCTGTTTTGTGCACACAGATACAAAATGGTCCTTCATTTGTATCCCCTTTTTTGTTTAGTTTTGTCAGAGATGGGTATTCCATTGCCATTTAAATATTGTAGGTGTGAATTCAGCAAAAATAACCCTAATAGAACCTTCAGTTGAACACACAACATGGAGTGGCCACACTGGTCATGTGAGGACACGCGTTCATTGGTGCTGTCCACACTGCTGTGAAACATCTCCAGAAATGTGGCGACTTCAAAACCGAAACATCATAATCACTACAAAAGCGTTCACTGGAAATAACTCGATTCAAACATGGACTCATAAATAACAAAATGCATGGCCTGCAGTTTCCAAGCACTTCTGCCTGAGACCCCTAATGCAGAAGGCAAAGTACACCACTCACTTCGCTGAGACAAGATGACCCGCACCATCTCCAGCGTGGCTTCCTCACCTTCCCTGAGTCGTTCAAGGTTCATGGCTTACAAGGAGCACTTTAACGCTCTGTCTTTTTTAGATGATCATAAATGTGGAGAAAAACAGGTAACATTTTCAGAACTATAGCCCTCCAGAAGCAACCACAAATCCGCCTTCCACACAGTTGCCCCACCAGATGAGTCCTTGGCGATGTCCTCTGGAAGTGTCTCTGTTTGGGCCAAGGGAGAGGAGAGATCCTGAGGCCACTCTGTAAGCTTCAGCAGAAAGCGCTCGCCCATGCCCAGCATTCCTATGAGCATCCTAGATCCTCCAGTTACAGTGAGGACCCTTAAAAGCAAGTCAATGACCTTATCCAAATAAAGTTCGATTAATAGGAGACTCATTTCCTGGGTTTTGACACACTATTGAAGAGGCTACTGTCCAGGTTAGAATCCCTCCTCATGAGAAATGAACCAGGAGCCTGGGGAACGAGTACCCAGATGTGGCCCTCCTGTGTGTACATGAACCCCAAACCGACACATTCATCACATGGTACAAACACACAGTTATATAAGAAAAAAGAAGAGGGTGGACGCAGGAAAGGAAGGACAGATTATCTGTCCACTGTGGATTCCTTATGAGCAGTAACACCCAAAAGCTGGCTTATTTCTTCCTTCTGGGTTATATTTACTTGGGAATGTAATAAGATGCAAGTAGCCCCAAATAAATTTTATAGCATCATGTTATACAGAGAAAGGAAAAGCTGTGTCCTCACTTCAGTTATCATGCAGGTGAGCAAAACTTGGTATCTCAACCGCAGGATACAGTGTTGGGCTTCACAGCCTTAAAACTGGCTTCCTAAGATGGTCTTGCATGAGCCTACACCATTCCCCTATGTGAGCTAGAAAGTCTTAATGATAATCTTTAAAATAATACAGTAAGGGTAGAAAAACATAAAGCACAAAAAAATTTACTTCAGAAGCTATAATATACAAAAGTTTTAGACATGTTAAACCATCTAGTTCAATTTTAAAATTATTTTGTTTCTAAATATGAAAGCTAGACTTTCCTTTCTTTAAAATAAAGTGATAATTTATGATCCATAAGAAATATAAATACTTCAACATAAACACATATGAAAAAATTAGTGTTCTTAGTGAAATAGTGATAATTTATAGCCTGATGCCCATGACATGCAGTAAACAGTAACATCAATATACTCTGCAAGTTTACTCTTAGCATCTTATAAATAATGTCATTAATGTTTAAAATAAAATTGTTTTGCTTTTACATGCTCAATTCTCTATCAAAACTATTCATAAGGTTAAATCTCTAGCAAGGTTAAGTGGAATCTCTCAAACTTAATTTTTTTTATTTATTGAGAAAGAAATATCCATGAGAGTTTCAAAGCTGATTAATGGTATAGTTTCAATAATTAATATATTCCACCTTGTTATCTTCTTAGTGGTTATCCATAGTACAAGAAGCAGACAGGATATTGTGTCCAAATACTATTAGTACAAATCTTTCTTCTCATTTAGTTAAGCAAAAGTAGCTTTGTATCTATCCTAATTATTCTGTACATACAAATACAAAATGGTTCTTCTTTTATAACCCTTTCTTTGTTTAGTCCTGTCAGAAATGGGTATTTTATTGGCATCAAATACTATAGGTACATGAACTCACCAAAACAATCCAACATAGTCCAGCAGTCCACAATAGTAGTGGGTTATCCGCAGAAGTTGTTGACTTGAGCCCTTCACATCTAAGTACATTAATATGGCTTTACATTATATACCTTGTTTTTATACTTTTCTGCTAGATGGTTAAGGGCAATATAAAGCAAGACCTATATAACATGAAATGTAACTTTTGTATTTGATAAGGTCAGTTACATACCCTCAGGATTTATCCCGTAACCCCATACTGCACTTTGTAGATCCTTTGTCTGTGTCAGCCATGTGGATGAGTCACAGCCATTGCTTGACCATTTTGCTCTCTGTGAGAGCCTGAGAGAAAGTTTTCTCTCCGTGTGACTCTCCCCAGGCACATTATAGATCATCGATACCATTCCTCTGTGGCCCTATAATCTCCTTGATCAAGAAATTTGGGGCACAACTGAGTTTCATGATATTACAGTACAAATTATCCTATGTCCTGAGCCTTCACTGACCTTGAAAGTCTAGGGCCAAAATGTTGGCTGACCTTGCAGCCCTTCCTTTTCTCCAATTTTTGATCTGCAAACTTAGGCTGTTAACCCTCCAGAAGAGAAGCTTATTATTACTCTGCAACATATGCAGTTCAGTTTACCCTCAGTATCTGTCTGAATATCAAACATCATAAGCATAACACGGAACAGGTATTTTCCATCAAGTATTGATATGTTAAACTTTAAGTCCTTACAGAATATGAAGAAAAAATTTTAAAAAATAAAAACGAACACTTACATATATTTACCCAAAAATTTAGAAATCTAACTATATACAGCATTGTAGCAGGACAGTCCTGTGACATTTTTTTCTTGTGTCTTTTTTTTCATTTATTAGCCTTTATTTAAAGAAAAAAATAAAATCTGAAAGACAGTATAGTAATACTTGGTATGTCATGACAAGAAGTACATATCTAGAAGACCAGAATGGCAGGCATTCCAAGTGTGACCCTTCTATTACACATTGCTCTCTTCAATGCAGCTGCTCAGTTCTCAGGTATCAGCATATATAGTTAGTCAGGGTGAGAATCCTACCAAGTAACTGCTAGTTTCAACAACCCATTGACAGTTCTCAGGATCACTACCTTACCCATCTTGTGCGTATAAATGTATGGCTTTGCCCCTGTCATGTTTCTGAGCTTTTCTCCTTGCTTTCCTCATTGTCCAAACCTCAAGTTCTTACTTTCCTTTTAATTGTGTTATACTTTTCTATTTGTAATTCTTCTTTTGAGTACTTACACTAGGGAGACTGCACAATTCTTGCACATGGGTCTGGTTTATTTCACTTATGAGTATATCCTTAAGTGGTATCCACTTATGTATGAAGGCTTTGAGTTTATCATTCTTTATAGCTGAGTAATACTCCATCATATAAAAATACCACAATCTTTTTCATCCATTCCTCAGGTGACAGGCATCTTGGTTGTTTCCAAGATTTTGCTATCACAAATTGTGCTGCTATAAACATAGGTACATATATATCTCTATGATATGATGTTTTCAGTTCTTCTGGGAAAATTCCCAATAGGGGATAGCTGGCTTGAATGTGATTTCCAGTCCTATTTTCTTAAGGAGTCTCCATACTGATTTGCATAATGGCTACACCAGTCTACATCCCCACCAGCAGTGGACAAGGGTTCCCTTTTCCCCACAGCCTCTCCAACATTTGATGTTGGTTGATTTCTTTATGATAGCCATTCTTTCTGGGGTGAGATGGTATCTCAGTGTTGTTTTTATTTGCATTTCACAGATGGCTAGTGATGGGGAGCGTTTTTTCATATATTTATTTGCTTCTTTAATTTCATCCACTGAGAAGTGTGTGTTCATCTCAGATGCCCATTTCTGGACTGGGTCTTCAAATTTAGGGGCCCTAATGTGTTTTAGTTCTTTATAAATTCTAGAGAGCAGACCTTTGTCTAAGTGCTTATTAGTTAATTTTTTTTTAATTTGTGGGTTGTCTTTTCGCTTTGTTGGTAATTTCTTTTGATGTGCAAACGCTTCTCAATAAGAGTTGATCCCAGTTGTCAAACTTAATTTTTTAACTAAATTCTAATAAATCTACTGAAAGAAGTGAAAATTGTGTTGCTTTGCTGTTGTGTTGCTTTTTATAAGAACATCTTTTTCATAGTTACAATAATTACATGTGCAAGTAAATAAAAGTGCAGCAAGCAACCTGGGCACGGCCCCCATTCCACAGCGCTCTGCTTTGCTGCCTGGCTACAGTAGGCGACAGTGAGCCTTGGAGGGCCCACAGCACTAAGAGCAGCACCTTACATCCTGTCCAGCAAATGCTACTGTAAGAAAAAATACAAAAATCCTTTCCTCTGCTCATCTCTTTGGAAGGATTGTGCACTGCCAGGTAAGTGATTTCATCACTCAGAAAGCATTTAATAGCTACCTTTAAAATGTTGACATTTTCTCACCCATGGAAAGAAAAGGGTCTTAGAAAGTTATTCAAAATTATAAGACCTTGCACCTGAAAACAAATATATAATAATAAATTTTCTTTTGTACTGAGGACTAAACCCAGGGTGTTCACACTCAGGTACATCCCCAGATGTTTTTTTTTTTTTTTTCATTTTGAGACAGGGTCCCAGTAATTTGCTAAACTATCCAGGCTAGGCTTGAACTTTTCATCTGCTGGTCTCAGCCTCCCAGAGTGTTACAGATGTGTACCACAATGCCTGGCTTATGTTACATCTTAACAGATTCACCAAGTATTGCCACTTCCTTCATCAGGCAAAATAAACATGCCCAGAACCCCGCAGTAACAGATAAAGCTCTTACTACACTCGCTTCAGTATCCATCAAGGAGATGAGAAGACCTCATTCATGGACAGAGGGACCTTCTGTCGGCAGCATGCTCAGGCTCCTGCTGATGGCAACTGTGAGCTGGTACTCACAGGAAGAAACAGACATGGAGGGAAGAGAGGGCTTCCATGTCATTCACAGTTGTGACTGCAAAGCTCCCCACTGGCACATCAACAGCTAGAAGAGGACAGGCAGGCCCCACAGCCCTGCCTGCAGCTGGGAATCTCCTCTAAAAGCTCTCACTGGGAAGCTGCGCTCTTCCCTGGCGTAGACATCATAGCTCACACAGGCTGCATCATTTAAGCCAAACAGGCCCAATAGCTTTCCTTTGTAGCCTCCAATGTCACTGAAAATCACTGAAGCCCAAGAATTATTAACTACGTTTTCTTGCTTCCCTTCATGCGGCGCAAACCCATGATGATGAGCCAGGTTGGTGGTGCTTCTCTCTCGGCTACGAACCTGCAGCAGGCAACTCAGGAAACCAAAAGTCCTCCGAACACCCTGAATACTAAAGGACACCTATTAAGCAAGTTAAATATCTATACATCTAAAAAGATTGGTGACTTTTATTTTTGCCCTGGCAAAGGAAAAGAGCATGAAAAACTTCAAAGCATCATTAGGCTTGCAATTAACTGAAAAAAATGAAGCATCAGAAATGTGAAGGTGGCATCACAAACACCTACCCATCTAGAGCAAGTGGCGCGAGGACGACACTGACTGGAGCGAGAGGCAAGGCCTTTCTTTCTACTAGGTTACATGTACTTAAGCGAGCTGGTGACATGGAAAGGTGACAGCAAACTGTTCCTGCTCTTTGCCTGTTATACTTTCTAAAGTAAACAAACAAAAAGGCCACTATCTACCTTGTTGTACTACTCGATGCCAACACCTAAGAGAAGTAGACAAGAAAGTATCTATAAGCACTTTTGAATATCTCAAAGGGAAAACCAACCCAACCTGAAGGCTTCCCGCAGGGGTTGTGCTCGCAGCTTGCTCCATGCCTCCACCTCCCCAGGCTGGTCCAACCCGCAGACCACTGTGACGCAGACACAGCTCTAAGCATCTCAAGGATCCTTCCAGGAGGATTCTCAAAGCAGGTAGAAAGGCACACATCTGCAGCACCCAAACCCTGTGTAGCCCACGAAGATCCATCACCCAGACTCCCAGTGCCTCGAGGGTTAGCCAGGCAGGAAGGATGTTCTACGCTACACTGAAGATAATGTAGAAGGCTCTGAGGAGCAAACTGCGAGACAGCGTACCACGCTCTCTGCATTTGGGAGTGCTGGGATGGACCTGGTGCGCGCTCAACTACAAGCACCCTGCCACTAGCCGACTCCAGCCCGTGGTAACAATACCTAAGAAAAATTTAATCAGGAAAGTAGCTACCATGGCACAGCACACTCCCGAGCCAGTGTCTCGTGGCATCTCGTTATTTTGTGGCTGGTACAAGATGGTTTTTTTGTCTTTTTGAGACAGGGTCTCGCTATGCAGTTCAGGCTGGCTTTAAGCTCACTTTGTAGCTCAGGCTGGTCTCGAACTCACAACAATCTTCCTGCCTCAGCCTCCCGAGTGCTGGGATTACAGGCATGTGCCACCACGCCCGGCAAGATGGTTGTCCTCACTGGAATATTTCCAACAGCCACAAGCTCCTAAAAGTTGACTTGAAATGAACAAGAGCATGCTAAGTTCATGATCAAGTAAAAGTGCAGATGTATCCTGCTTACGTTAGCACTGCTTATAAACTTCAATTAATTCATCTCCAGCTGCATGCTGCAAATTATGTCGAATATATATTGATAAAACTTGATTTACTGTACCTCTTATAAGTATGTAACAGAAAATAAATGACAGCCCTAATACTGTCAATTGCATTTCTAAGCTCTAATAAGTCATGAGATTTATGTAAATACACCATTCATGTACGTTAGTGATATATTGCACTATATATTACAGAGCTTTTCCTAACTTATCCCTTAAGTTGTAAATTTAAATATACTTTGAAATAATGAAATGGTTCTTAATAAGGAATTGTTTTAAAAATAACTCATAACACATTTTGTAAACTTCCTCCTTAGCAGAGCAAAATATTATATATACATCTTGCCATAAAACATTAGATAAAAGTGAAGCATCAGTAATAAACTGCACTTTATATCATTTCTGCATGTATATTTGCTTTTCTCTAGGCAGAAACTTACACACCACAAATGCCAAGAGGCCTTTAGCAATGTGCCTGGATCTTATTACACTGGAGCAAAAGGGAATTGATTTGTGAACATCTCAGATTCCTTGTTTCCTGCTGTCAGGATGGCAGAGGTGAGCTGTGAGCCAGTCCTGCCCTGCAGAGCACCCAAGTGCACCGCGCTGGCCTGGAGGAGCTGGCTGTGTGCGTGGCCGGGCTGTCGCACCGGCCCTGGTCACCTTGGGCCCTGTCACCTCCACACCAGCCCTGCCCATGTCAACCGACAGAGCGAGGTCCGAGTCCCTCTGGGTGTTCCCAAGCAGTCCTCAGCCAGAAGCAGGGCTTAGAGTAAGTGTTCCCACCCCGTGACAACAAAACTTACAACTTTTTTTAAACTTATGTTTTTCAAGGAAGTATTTATTGAGAACCTGAAAAATAATAACTGTCACCTTTTGTTGCCTTTTCCCCTATTATTGAAAAGGATGGTGTCTGGTTAACTGACTTTAATATTTTTCTTATTAAGTGATACAAAAAAAATTTCTATGCATGAAGGGACATAGAAAAATCTGGAAGATTATATGGGCATTTTTATTTTCCTTAATTTTTCTTATCTGTATTCTTTAAATTTTTCTACTTCGAATATTTATTATGGAAGTAATTTTTGTAAATGCCTTTCTTTTGAAACATTTCCGAGCCATGCTGCGGTGCTGGTCAGGAGGGCCGCGCATCTTGCACCAGACGCTCCTGTGCATCTTCTTTGCCCCTTCTTCCCTCTTCTTTCAGCTCTTTGTCCCCTTCCACCCACAAAATGAACAGGATTTAAAAGTGCACTGCACTCAGCTGGGCCCTGTTTGAGTCTCCCTGGGGTTCTCAAGGGTAGACAGGAGTGGAGGCACCTGCAGGCCGAGCTGCTATGGGCCACTGCAAGTTCTGCTGGCGGACTTGGATGGAAGGGGAGCCCCTCACTGGAGCCTCAGCAAGCAGCTATTAATTTAGTTTTTTAACCGCACCACAGTCATTTCCCAGCCTTCTCTTGGAAAGACTCCCTTCATTCTCATCTCCTAAGATTCAAAAAGCTTTTAAAAATTGACTGACAGTAGCTGGCCATGGAGCACTTCCTAGAGATCATTTTAAAACTTCATATATTCACTTCCAGCAGCCCTTCTCCGAGCTGGACGCCCCTTCCTTCTTTCTCTCCAGACCTCCATTCCATCCCTTTACTGTTTTTCTTTAACTTAAGACCAAACGTTCCAAAGCCTGACAGGACCTCTTCAACATGTGACAAAACCAGTGATCCCATGAACACTCACCCCGCAGAACTGGCCAACAAAAGGGCCCCACGCTGTCTTCCCAGGGCCAGCCTAGCCCGAGGACCGCCCCCTGCAGTCACAGGTGCTTGGCCACCTGGCCTCAGCTTTGTCATGTGCTGGTCCTCTCCACAGGTCCTGCCCTGGACCGGGCTGCTCAGTCCCCTCATGCCTCTGGCACTTTCCAGTCCCTTTCCCTCTGACCCTTCAATACTGACAGGTTCCACCTGTGATTTCCTCACACCTCCCTAGCAAGATGCCTTTGTCCACGGGGTTCAAATGACACACAATAAAAATAAGGGTGGAGCTTTCGCATGTAACCGGCTGTCAGCATGCAGGGCAGTCAGGAAGCCTCCAGCAACAGCAGACATAGTCTCACCATGTGTGCTTATGCAAAATTCACCAGGCTGTTGGCACGCACCTTCAGGAATGCTGTCCTTTAATACAGTTTTTAAAAGGTGAAAGATTTATGCGATCTGAAGAGAAACCAGAGTAGCCAAGGATATATATCCAACTTCAGAAGTGAGCTAATCACTTACACCTCCCAAGCCTAGTTTCCTTAGCAGCAAAAAGACACAAAGAATCATGCAAGAGGTGCCTGGCACCATGGCTGGGTGCACAAAAAGGAAGACTTCTTGCCTGCATCCTGGGCACTGTCCAGCCAGATAACAGTGCTCCTCAGAAGGCAAAGCCCACGCAGTCCATAGCCCCAGCCTGCTCTTCCTGAGCCACCGTCATACCTTTGCCACTCCTCCCTCTACTCCTATTTTCCCTTCTGTCTGGGACTGAAGCAACTGCAGTCACCTCGGGGTCTTGGGATGCCACGTGAGATCCACCAGGCCTCATCCCTTCCTCATCCTGAAAGAGCCTTTATTTACACTGCTCTCCAGGCATGAGGACAAGCCAGACATCTGCATGTGACCAGTTGCCTTGTCACAGTTGCTTCCTGGTCGCTCCACTCTCAGCCCACCCCACAGCCCACATTACATCCAGAATTATTACCCTAAGTGTACCTCTGTGACACCCCCTTTCCTGCTCCAAGCTCCATTGCTCCCAGGTCATGTGGTGCTCAAGGGCGCCCCGATGGCCACTGCTGTCCCGACAGCTCAACATACACAGTTTGCATTGGTTAAACCAATACAGAATTTTAGAAACAGTGGAAAGCATGAGGAATTTGAGCCCCATTTCGTAAAATATATATTAATGTAAATAAGCTCTTAAAACTCACTTGAGATGCCATGTGGGTAAACCCCAGCTTTAGTTTTCCACACTGTATTTTCTATACAAAGAACTGAAAAATGTTTCAAATGTTTAGAGAAAATGAATAGGACATCACACTGATACAGTAGGTGCCGTGTCTGACATGCGCCTCTCCCCCGTGCCACCCCACTCTGCTGCACCTAGGAAGTGATCTCTGAACCAGCTGCTGACCATGGGCCCCTCTGGGCCTGCAGAAGGACATCAGAGCAAGGGCCAGAAGGTGAAGTCCTCTCCCACCCAGGGCACCTCCGCTCAGCCCTGGCAGGACCTGGCCTGGTCTCTGCAGCCCTGGCTGCCAGGGCTGACATCCTCCTCTGTCCTGAGGCCCAAGGGGCGGCACAATTAGCTGGGTGTGCCTCCAGCTCCCCACACCCACCCTGCATGGAGCTGCGTGAAGCTCTCCCCAGGTCTCCATTTAGGAAGCCATCTACTGGTGGTCTGACAAATACAAACACAACATTTTTGTCAGATTAACAGCTTTTTTACTAGACTGTTATATTATCAGCTCACCTATTGAGGATACTGCTATTTTAAGAAAAAACACCAACAACCTTTAATGCTTTGGGGAAAACTTGTCTATACCCTGCATTCATAAATCCAACTCACATAACTCACTCAATACAATCTGCATTCAAAGTGAGTAAGTCATTTCCCATACGAACTCCTACCTGAAAACCACTCCTGTACACACATGTGCATGTTTACGCATGTGTGTGTGTGTGTGTGATGTGCTTTAATGTAGAAACTTCACTCGAGTTTTGCCAAACAGTCTTTCTAAAAAAAGGAATAACAATATCAATAGCTAAGTTTAATTCAAAGGAAAAATGCTTACGGAAACACTTTAATAGCTTCCTAATAATAGCTACCACTTAAGTGCACTGACAAGTATAATCATCATATAATTTTAATCCAGTTATAAGTGACAAATAGTATATGACGCTGAGAAAAGAAACAAAGGACCATTCCCAGGACTTGGGATGGGGTTCAGTGGTACAGCACTTGCCTGGCATGAGGGTGCCCTGGCTTCAAGCCCTAGCACCACAAAGAACAAATTATCAAAGGGGAGGGGAATTGTTCCTGCTTTCCCAGCAGTCAGTCCCACAGCCACGACAGGGAACAGACTTGGTAGTGGCGGCAATGATCCTGGGCCGCAGAGAACTGTCCAGGGATCCTGGTTCAAAACCAAGCCAAGCCAGCAGGCTGTGCACAGGCTAAAAGGGTCCACGTGGGGGAGACTCAGGATGAAGGACAAGCTTTGCTCCCTGATGGCACGTATTCCTCTTCTACTTATTTCTATCTCCAAAGTTTACCAACTAAATTAACTTACACCAGATTACTTCTAGTTATAGAAGGAGGAACAGGGAGATAGCTCCATTTGAATCTTGGCGTCTCCCAATCTTGGCGTCTAACTAGTATTTACATCCAAATTGCTGAATCCCAGACTCGGGGCTCCAGAAGTTGAGCTCTTGGTGCAGCTCTTCCAGTGCCTGGGATACGCACACTCCCCAATGCTCTGCCTCCCTGGGCCTCCCTCTCCAGCCTTAAGGGCTATGTAGAGTGAGGGGCGTCCAGGCCTCTCCTGCCTTTTCCACCCTCACAGTGCAGCGCTCTGGGTCTAACTGGCCAGTGTGGGCGGCAGACAGAAGCCCCAACTGAAACCCAAGCCCCGACGTACGTACTGCGTGGCCCTGTGCAGGTCACCCCATTCCCTGAGGCTCGGCTTCCCTGCGTGTGAAAGTTGAATTGTATGTACTTTATGCAGTTGCGTGGGGCTTAAACAGGAAGCCAGATGCGAAAGACAAAGCCGTGTGATCCCGCTTACATGAAAAGGATGCAGAATGGCCATATTCAGAGGCAAAGGTAGTCGCCGGTTTGGTTGTTCATTTGGTTCCCACGTGTTCACGGGCACCCGGCACACCCACGCTGTGCCTCCTCAGCCCTGAAGCCCCTC
Source organism: Ctenomys sociabilis (assembly GCA_004027165.1). Lineage (NCBI taxonomy): Eukaryota > Metazoa > Chordata > Mammalia > Rodentia > Ctenomyidae > Ctenomys > Ctenomys sociabilis. The sequence goes on along the minus strand of PVKA01003690.1, from coordinate 64,937 downwards.
CCCTCCCTGCCTCCCTCCCTCCTCCGGTCTTCTCCCAGCAATCTAGCTCCGCACACGCACACCTCCTATTTTCTTTTGCTTGGCTCTATTTATACATTGGGTGTCGCCTGTAAGAGACACCATGAGATGTGAGGCTTGTGAGCCTCACCGACTTCACTTAACATTATGCTCAAGGCACGTCGCTTCTTAGCTGGTGCGCACGGGCCACCTCCCAGAGGCAGCCACCACGAGCTGGGCCGCTGCAAGAACGGTGTCCATCACTTCCGGGCATACGCCAGGCCGGGCTCGCTGGGTGAAGGAGAGGTGTCTCCGCCCTGGTTTCCAGGCTGCATGCGTGTCGGGGGTGCATAGCGTCCGTCGGAGGGGAGGATGAAAGGTTCTGGGCATGGGGAGGGCCGGTGGCAGCCCGCAGGAGAGCACACCTACCCCCAGACCTTCGCACCTACAAACAGGGAAGTGTAGGTCTCATGACATGTAAATCATATTACAAGAAGAGAGAAAAATATGCCATCAGTAGTTCACTTTGAAAGCTTCTCCCTCCCTCGTTAGAATGAGGCACAAGAGACAGAACCTTCCCTGCCTGACTCCTCGTCGCTCAGCCCTCCAGACAGAGGCTAGCTGGCAGAGAAGAGCAGAGTCCACTGATGGAAACCCAGAGCTGCCCTAGCACTTCGGCAACCGCTTCCAGCAGACGGCGATCTCCAGGGTGGTGCCACGCGGCGGCACCACCCTTGGCACCACCGCGGAGGGCTATACCGCACTCACTGTGGGACCGCACATTTTCATTTAATGAAAATGCTGACAGAAACTTTATCACTAACCCACTGTTCGGTTGAGGCAAATTAATACTTAAACTTTCTTAAAGGCACAGCAACCTCTCATAGTAGAAAAGGCCACCGCTGTACCCTGACAGCCCAGGACTGACCTCAGGGCCAAAACTCCTAAACGGAGTGTGGCTCCTTCCTGTCATCTGTGCCACCCTGGCTGGGAAGTCCACTTTATTTCTAGATCTCAGCAATAAATGGAGGTACCACTTGGTTCACAGGATTGTGAGATCTATTTATTATTATTATTTTTTAAAGAGAATACAAACTAGAAATAAAACAGACAAAATTACAAATGACACAACATAGGGGCTGGGGAGACAGCTCAGTGGAATAAGTGCTCGCCTGCAAGCACAAGGTCCTGAATTCGATCCCTGGTATCACCATCAAAGCAAAACAAAACAATAACAACAACAAAAATGACACAGAATTTCACTTAACAAGTAATATGAATTTCATGTATTTGTTATAATACATAGTGTTGTCTTTCAGTTATTCACATTACCAGATGTATGCATCTAAAATTGGAAGAAAGGAAAAGAGAAAGAAGTGTATAAGAAATTAAAAAGAGAAAAAGTACAAAGAGCTGAGAAAAGGAGACCAAACATATTAAGTACTATCTGCTCCTTTCCACCGACCAGCAGAAACACATAGTACAGTTTTATGTATTTAGTGCAGCTGGGCCTCTTAGTGATGCTCCTTGTCTCAGCCTCCCCAGCCCTGGGATCACAGGCACGTGCCACCATGCCAGGTCACAGCAGCCTGCTCAGAGAGCCTAGGGCAGGGCCAGCGCAGCATGAGGTGCTAGCAGCTGAGCCCTGGTCCCTGCGCTTGCCTGAGCAACCACTTAATCCACTGAGCTATCTCGCTGACCCCTAAAGTCTATTAAAAATGCTTTAAAAACAATAGCACAGTGTCATTTATAATATTAAATTTGTGAATACAGAGTAGTCTAACAAAAATTCATATTTAAATATACACATATTTTGTTTTAAGTTGTTAATCTTCCATAGTTTTGAAATCCATAAAAAGGCTACTATATACCTACATTCTGGAAAAATCTCCTTTAGAAATTGCAAACTAACCATAGCACCAAATACTGGCGATACTGGGGAGAAACCGCGCTAGACGCAGGTAATACAGACTGTGACCTGTTTATAACTGCCTACGCCCTACATTCACTTACTGCCCACTCCTGTAATAATGACCCTGGGCACTGTGTCCCACAGTGGCAACACAGAGGTGGAGTGCATGCCACTCACGGAGGAAGCCATGCACCAACTCATGTTTGCTCTATGCCACACAGGACAAAGGGAAGCAGGGGTGGCTCTGAAGTGGCCACTCCAAGGGACAGTGTGGGAGGGGCCATCCTGCCGGCTGCCCTGCACAGTTACTACAGGGGCTGAGACACCTGGGAGCTTGCTAGAGCCCCACACCTGCCTCCGACTGTGCTTCCTGGGCTTGGGAGAGGGGAGGTGAGCAACACTCCCGCCTAGGATACCCAGATCCGCAGAATCCACCACCACCTCTCAGGAAGAGCCTCAGAGGACAGCGCTGCCAGGCGCTCTTGCCCCAAGGCCCGAGTGCCCCGTTCACTACTTCACCTGCCTCCTTGCCAGTCACGGGGCCACCTTTCCCTACTGTTGCTGCACAGATGCTTCCAAACCCGCATGGCACCTGTGCTTGTTTATGTTTCTCTCAAACTTGCAGGTGCCCCAAAAGCAGTGCCTACTTTATTCACCCCTTATCCTCAAGTTCATGTCCTTTGCACAGACTCCCAAGGTGTTTGGGTGATTGTGGCAGAGGGAACACATGTGCAGGGCAGGGACAAATGGAGATTGAGCCAGCCAGATTTGGAACAACACTTACTACAGAAGAAGAAATGCACAGCTCATTCCAGTAGGGCCTAGGGAGGAGTCAAACTCAGGAAAAGGTTTTCAGCCCTGGATGATGGAGCTGTGAGAGAAAACTCCTGCCTCGCTCCTGGGAAAGAAAGCCCGCTTACATCTGGGTTGAGCAGGACGACGGAGGTTTTATTTTAACCGTGGAGTTCTTGATTCATGAAAGCAACTCTCAAACTACAGCTTTCAGATACTCTGAAAGAAGTATTTTAAATCTGATCAATAGAGCCATTTTTTGACTCCTGTTTTGATACCTGCAACCAAAAGTGTGATGAACTCTTAAGTCTGCTTCTTTTGTAACCAAAAATGGTGCTGACGGCCTCCAGGACTTTGGAGAGGATTGAATGAGATAACATGAGGAAGGCGCCCAACACACACAAACATCCCAATGGAAGTGCTGCTGTTTTTGTTTTTATTAAAGCAATAACTTCATCTGACAGTCTCACCAGATCTATAGCATTTACAGAATACATTCATTTTAATTCTGTTTACATAAACAACTTTTATTGATCCTCTTTGAGATGGGGCAGTGTCTTGCTATGTTGCTCAGGCTTGTCCCAAACTCCTGGGCCCAACTGACACTCTGGCACAGCCTCCAGAGTAGCTGGGATGCTAGATGCGCAACACCACATCCTTGCTAACCATCCTTAATACAAATATTCGTTTACTTGGGGTCCTCCCACTGACAAAGCATTGTCTCTTCTCTCAAGTGTGGAGCAGGTAAACAAGAGGAGAATAAGACCATTGTGAGGTCAGGAATGAAAACCAGCCCTGGTACTGTGGGAGGCGCCATGGGGTCATCGGCTCTATGAACTCACGCAGTCACCTGCAAGCTTTCTTGTTCAACTCCTGCTTTCACAAAGATTTTATTGGTGTTTTAGTGTGGCTTATATTAAAATGCAAAAGCTATGCCAGTAATTAAAAGTATACTTTTCAACACCCACATATATGAAAAACAAAAAACTTTTAAAAATAGGATGAGAAGTGACAAAGTTCTCTGCAGTGAACGACCTATGTGATATTACGACCGGGAAGCCGAACCAACACCGAGGACTGCAGAGAGCCCTGCTGGAGGCTGGCTCGAGTCCTCGCTAGCTGCACAGGGCCTGAATCTCTTCTGATTGCACACTGTGATCTCAGAGTTCTTTAGGTCCTGAAATATAATAATCAAAATTCCTACAATAAGGCAGGACAGTAGTTCTGTCCTCACTGAAGAAGTGATACCAGTGGAACTTCATTATTGAAAAGATGCACAAAAACGAGGCAGTATCAATCTCCCCTGGGCCAGGATAAAGGAGCAGGAAGAAGAGGCCTAGGTGTCTTCACAGAGGGGCCTCTGGGGACACTCACCCATCCCACTGTGGTGGTAGCTGCCCAGAGCCAGGTGGCTTCACCTTGTGGCTCTTCCTCCTCAGGGGCCCACTGTGCTCACAGATGACAGGGGAAGAAAGCTGGGGTGAAAACCCCCTTGCTCTTGCCCCTTCCCCTGCCCCCAGGCACACAGGGCAGCTCCAGATGGATTTTGTCCTGTAACTATGACAAAAACACAAGTAGCTGTGCTTTTCAAAAATCTTTTAACTGTGTAGTTAACAGTTGCAAACCATAAATGTGACCTATCATAAATTTTACAGTTATGCGGCACAACTCTATTCATCCTTGTGTGGTCTATTTTTCCACCTGTTTTTCAGGGTCCGTAAATGAGTAAGATCACAGCTCCAGGAAGATCACAGCAGCCTCTGCCCTTTCTCTAAGATTACTCAGAATGGCAGGATACCGAGCCTGTGGGCTGTGCCTCACACCACCTTTCCGGGCACATGTGGGGTTCTAGGGCAACAGTCAGGAAACTTTCACGGTGCTTGGTAAGTCCCACACATACAATAACCGAGTCTTATATAAGCAGGTGTTACGTAACAAAATCTGATAGGCAAGCTAAAGTCTAAATATTACCACTTCCTTTTTACTCTAAACTCTTTAGATATGAACAAATATAGCCTTGCCTATTGCTCCGGTGCTATTTAGAGACAACTTGTTGAAAATGTGAGGCTCATGACAAAGTTAGCATTTCAGCATGTTTGTGGAAGTCGACCTGCGAGCAGACACCGACAGCAGCGCCCAGATAGTTGACGTCAGCCAACCCCAGCGCTGACGCAGTCATGATACAGGCTACATATTCCTAATAGAACTATAATTGTTCGTATTTTAATTACCTATCCCAGGAGTACATTTATGTCTTTTAAATCCAGTACTCTGGTCCTTACCCTCCATCCCAACAGCGATGAGATGTTGGAAGAAAAGATTCTAAATCCAGATTGGTTCTTCCCCCGAGTTTCACTTCTAACCCTGAACTACCGAGGTGGGACCGTAACCGGCTGTGTCTGAGCGTCCCAGCCCCCACCTCAGTGAGCTCTAATTTTGAAGCAAAATAATTCTATTTTCTAGGAGCAACTAAAGATATGAGACATTGGTTTACTACTGCAGAATGACTAGAATTTATTGCTTTTCGTCACCTTGAATTGGTTTCATGGGGCAAACTGGCTATAATAGTGCAGGAATAAGCCTTTCATTTTTCCTTCACAGCTCTGCAGGTATATGGTACTTATTAATACTATTTCTAAGAGTCAAAATCAATCTTTGGATAAACTATACTAAAGTTTAAGTCTTAATATCTTAAGTTTCTGTCTTAATATCTTAAGTTTGGAATGTTCACTGTTCTAAAATGTTAAAATCTTTCTCCTCAAATAATAGAAATGATGTCAATCAAAAGAAACAAAATCACACCACCTCACAGCAGCGCAGACCAGAGACAGCCAGTGCTTGGGAGGAAAGGGTCTGGGAGAGCGAGGCGGGAGCCCAGCGGCCACTCAGGGACAGCCTCACGACCAGAAAGCCATCCAACATTCGTCCTAGTGACCATGAATGGTGCACACTGCTCGTCATCAAGCAAGATTCTGAAGAGACCCATGAGACCTGTGTTTCCTCCCTTGCCACTCGTCATGCAGAGGAGCACTGCGGCTTCGCGTTGGCAGGGTCATCTCAGTGGGGAAAGCCGGGAAGAGAAGTAGGACTGTGAAGGTGGCTACTAGGGCGACCAAAGACTTCCCTGGATGGAGTCATGTGTAAAGGTGTTTTAGACGTAAGCTTAAAAACAAGTGTACAGTGTTCCTTCCTTGTACATTCAACAAAGTGTCAACGTTAAGAGCCACATTCCTTTTTGGAGTCCCTGGCGGGCACGGTTCAATTTTGCAGTTCGTGGCTACTTAATGACTACTGTGTGCACCTTTATCCAACTTCATTCTTCAGCAGATTCATGGCAGTACTGTTACATAATCCTTGAAGATAAAGTTAGTCTAATCAAACTCCACATCTGTGTGAAAGCCCAGAGACTCCTCCCGGGGATGCCGGCACTGTGTGCTGGAAGCTCAGCAGCACTTCTTGCAGAAACTGTTGACAGCTACTACACTTAACTGCAAAGCTTAAGTGAGCAAACAAAATTCCTGCAGAGAAAATGTGAAGCTACAAGAAACCTTCATCACTGTGGGCTTCACTTTCACTCCGCAGTTCCCAAGACAGAGCAGCCAGCCCCCTAACGGCCCAGGCTGCACAGCTGATCAGATCCCGACACTTGCTAGTTCTGATTATGTAATGCTGCTCCCTAAATCGGGAGCATCCCACCCCAGATCTGGTATGCTGAAAAGATACAGGTTTTAGCCTCAATCACAGGTCCTGATGCTGGAGAATTCTGTTAAAAAGCCAGCATTCCTATTTTTCTAGCAGTGAACCTCTAGGTAAGTTACTTAACCATTCACTGCCTGGAGGAAATAAATCACCTATCTTGCAGATGTTTTAGGCCAGTTAGGGAAAATACAGATAAAATACTGCACACACATAAACATGCACAAAGTGTGACTGAGACAGGGCAGCAACAAATAAAAAAATAGTTACCTTTGTTATTGTTTGAGGCATTTTTGAAGCACAACTAAGCTAGAGAATGTGGGACTCAAAGTTAAAAGTCCTTATCCTGCAGGTCATTGAAAAAAATCCATTTCACATTGAAAGAACCCCTTTGAATATGACACCTCCAACATGAAGCTTATTGCTTGCTTCTGATATTGGATGGCAGCCCCAGCATCACAAATATTCAGAAGAAATTATTAGTGTTGGTCTCTGCTTTCAAGAAACTTACATTTTAGGGAAACCTAGACAGTAACAACCAATTATAGCTGTTTATTACCATTGTGATCAGTGTTACAAAGACAGTGAGTGCGAGCAGGAAAAAGGCCAAACCAGACGAGTTAGGATTTCTGTGCCAGTACCCCACGCCCCTCAGGGTCCCCCTCTCCCTCCTCACCTCTAATTAAGCCTAATCTACACCTCTGAATAGCCAATCTGTTTGTTTTTTAAAACAACAAAATAGGTAATTAATCTGAGCCTAGCCATTTTTACCTTCAGAACAGTAAAGTGAAGTTTTAGAAATTGTGTCAAACCTACCAATTAATTCCTAAATATTTTATGTAGTGATTTCTTAACCCAAGGGGAAGCAACCTCTACCACAGTGCCAGCTATATGCTATGAGCTCAGGTGAGAAAGTGCACTTCCTAACAGATTATAAAGCCACTACAGAGAGTTTATTTCATGTGACACCATTATTCACAATAAGTCATTTTCAGTATTCCATTAGTGTATATTACTCACTTTACTTAATACTCAAAAACAAAAAATGTAAAGATAAGAACAGTTCTGAAAATCAAATTATTTTTCTAAGGTCAGAACAGTTCTGATTTGGGGGGACTATTGAGGATAAACTCCCAGGTTTCACACAGAGCTATGTCCACAGTCCTCTGTTTTTTATTTTGAGACACATTTTAATTTGCTAACCACCCAAGCTGTGCTCCAACTTGCAGTCCTCCTGCCTCAGCCTCCCAGAGTGTTGGGATGACATGTGTGCCCCATCATGACCAGGAGAAAAGACTCATTTTTCAGAATTCTTTTATTTGATGCACATTACTTATTATGGAAAAATGAATTATTTCTATGGTTTTTAAAGATCAGAACAGGGGCCGGGGAGATGGCTCAGTGGAATAAGCGCTATCCTGGGAAGCGCAAGGGTCTGAGTTCAGTCCCTGGTTCTGCAAAAAAAAAAAAAAGATCAGAACAATTTTAATTTGCTTACTAGGAGAGAATTTCTCATCACTCAGCTCCATTTACAATCTGCCACCTTAAAAAAAATCAACAACAAAAAATCTGTTGACAGCCTTTGAAGAGAACCTCAAGATTCCTATCTTCACAAACCAGTACTGATGCAGAAGCACCTTGAAATCTCAAGTAAACAAGGGAGGAAAACCTGAGCAATCGAATCAACTCTCCTTTCAAAATGAAACTAAGTTTATTCTAGGAAACACAAGCTCCTGCCTCTTTTGTCTTAGTTTTGATCAACTTGCACCCCAAAATTAATACAGTAGCAATCAACCTAGAACCCTCTCTTGCTATCGGCCCCTCAAAGCAGCTCCTCACCTATATTTAGTTTGTCAGGCAGCCAGGCAAGAATTCCTGCTGCCTTTAGTAATGAATGAAGAAAGATATTTAAATCAAATAGCACCATCTAGCAGAGCCCTCAACAAGTTTGCTCAGAAAAGTGGCTGTCAGGGTTCCGTTTGGGAGATGTGACAGCAAAGAGCAGCAATTATTATTTTCATGACAGGATCACAGAATCAGAGCTAGGAAGGCCCACACACACAGGGTCCAACTTCCTTGTTATTATCTCAGCAACTAAAAAAAAAATTTTCACAAAGTTATCAGGATATAGATTACATTCAGCCAAAGTTCACCCACTGGAGTCCAAGTAATAGCCAAAATTACTTTGATTCTCAAATTCAGCTATCCCCCAACTAAGTTAAGATTAGGCTTCAATTACATTTCAACCCCTTCCGAATAGACTGTAAACACTAAAACATCCTCCTTCAGACAGAGGTTTTTATCTGATACATTACAACCAAATGACTAAGGCACACGAATTAGTCTGTATTTCAAAACTTCAGTTCCAGTAGCTGCTGTTCTTAATCCCCATCCATTCATGCTGCATCTTTCATATATTCCTAGCGGTCGCAATCACAGCCTCCTGCAGCTCCCTCCTCTCCGGAAGGAAGGTAACAGATCTCTCTCCCAATTTGGGGGCAGGGGTGCCCCTTCAGGCCTGCCGCGCCGAGATCCTATGGGAACGGTGTGAGTCGTCGCCAGAACCAAGATAAGGAAATGTTCCCGTCCCTGGGGCACCAGAAACTTTCCGGGGAGGACAGCGCCTGGAGGCAGAGAGCTCGCGCACCAGCCGAGGTCCCCGCGCAGGTACCCTTGGCCACACAACGGGCTTCTCTCCCATCGGACCCCGCGACCCCAAGGACAAGCACCCCTCAAGGCCAGCACACATCGCGGCAGAAGGCTTCGCCGTGGGTCCCTGCGACCTAAGGGTGCTGCTGCGTGGTCACCGTCGTGCTTAGCAACCACCCCCGCTGCACCCGAGAACAGCAGTGAGCAGCCTTGCTCCCGCGGGCCATGACGGGGCCAGGGGTCCTGTGGGTCTCGCCAGCGACCCTTGGGGTCCCCTGGAAAGGGTCACCTGCGCCCCTAGCCCGGCCTCCCAGCTCGGCCCCGTGCGCACCCTGCCCGCCGGCCGCTCCCAGGATCTCTCCGGGTGCCCCTTGCACCCTCGGACCCCCTACTCCCCACAAGTCCTCGCGCCCGTCCGCCACGCCGCCCCGGGCCAGCACCCCAAAACACACACGCACATGCGCGCGCCCCAACCGGGAACTCGGTCCGCTCAGGCTCCAAACTTCGCGGGGACCAGTTCCGGCACCGCGCCCCCGGCCCCGGCGCCCCAAGAGTGCGCTGACCCCGTGCCGTACTAGGCGCCGGGCGCGGGGCGGGAAGGCCCGGCCGGCCCCGAGAGCGCCCGAGCCCAGCGCCGCGCCGCCGCCATCCCCCGCGCCCGGCCCCGCCGCGCCCCCGACCCCGGCCCCGGCCCCGCCGCCCCGAAGTTACTTTCCGCGCAGGCCACCCGGGCCCGGACAAGTTTCCCTCCCGCCCGCGCCCCACGCGCAGGCCGGGCCCACGGGCGCGCGGGCGGGCGCGCGGGCGGCGGCGGCGCGGCGCGGCGGACTTACTTCTCGCGGGCCTGGCTGTCGGACGGGACGGCGCTGCTGTTACTCTTGCCTTTGCCGTACATGCTTGTGCCGAGAGCAGCTCCCACTGTCACGCACCTGTCAACCCATCACAGCCTCCCCGGGAACGGCCCCGTCCCCATGGCGACCCACGCAGCCACCCCCGCGATTGGCCGCCGCGCGCCGCGGCCCCGCCCTCTTCGCCCCGGCAACGCGCGAGACGGACAGGCCCGCCTCCCTCCCGCCTTCCGGCGCGCGCCGCGGCTCCGCCCCCCGCGCCCGCTCCCCCGCCGCCCCGCCCGCGCGCCGGCCCCTCCCCCTCCGCGGCGCAGGGGGGATTAGAAACTGCTCTAGGAGGATTTTAAACAACTGGCTGTTCCCAGCGTCGCCGCCACGCCCCCTGCCGCCGCGCGCTCTCACCGGAGAGGGCGCCGGCGCACCGCAAAGTGCGGCCTGGATTATAGCGGAGCGGAGCGGCGTCAGACGCTGGGCCAGCTGGAGGAGCTTCCTTGGGGCCTTCGACAGAGTGGGGCCACGAAGACTGTTCCCGGATCTCCGGGTGTCCCCGCTGTCCCTGCTGACCTCTGCCCTGGGGTGTTCCCTGCCTGTTTCCAGGGGTGGCCACCCGAAAGGCCATCCCTCAGGCTTCCCTGCCTAGAGGAACTGCTCCTCCCTCTCAGTCTGTCCAGAGATCACCCTGCCTCGGCCTCCCTGGCAAGCAGGTGACAGCTCCTGTCCCAGAATAGACCCACCAGACCCCTCCACTCCTAGGGGCAGGAAGGGCCTGGGTCCACCTGGTCCGTAGAGATGGTTCCCCCAGGCCAGGGCCTGGGCATCTGTGTCCTCCCCATAAGGTGAGGGATGCATTTAGGAAAAAGGAGAGGTGACCCTCAGAACCAGAACCAGGCTGACAGCCCAGGCAAACAGCAGAGCAGAGGAGCAGTTGCTGCATTAGGAAGTCGCAGAAGGAGTCAAGGAAACCAGTGGAGAATAGACATTACTGTGAAGATATGGAAAAAATAAGCCGGGCCTGGCGGCACACATTCATAGTCCCAGCGCTCCAGAGGCTGAGGCAGAAGGATCTGAGAGTTCAAGGCCAGCCTGGGCTGCATTCAAGGCCAGCCTAGACTACATGGTGAGACCCTGTCTCAGAACAAAAGTGTAAGAGAAATTAAAGCATGGTTTTTAAAAAGACAAAAATTCAGCAATAAAAGGAGGAAAAAACAAAAGATGACTTTGGCTTGAGAAGGGTAATTTCTATGAGACACAGCTTGCAAGTTCTAATTCTATACGGTCTTTCCGGATTCTCCTGGCACCTATTAGGGTGCCTTGTGTAGGCTCGCCCTTGAGTCCTTCCTGACAGGCTCTGCAGTTGGGCAGGGCTTGACTGGTTGCCCTAGGACTGGAAGGAGAGGTCACCAAGTTCTGTGCCAATGGGCTATTGCTCCCACTGTGACGGTGTAAAACGTTGCCCAGTCACAAACGCCACAGGCAAGGCAAGCATGGTATAGCTGTCACTTGGCACTCTTTCATCAGCTCTAGCCCAGCTTGCAGTGGGCGTCTCATGGCCAGCCGTCACCCACAGCACATGCAGAGCCAGGTGCTGCTCCAGGGACACAGTGAAGGACAAGCCTGAGATAGCTGTGACCTGTCTTCCCAGTGTGACCTGTCACAGCTAGAAAGGGAGAGGTTCCCATTTCCAAGCCACAGCGGGGTTGCTAGAGAACAGGACAGTCATCACTCTTGTACTGCTGTTGGGAGTCTGTCTGTGGTCCTCAGGCTGAGCACACAAGCGTTCCTTGAGATGTGTTCCTGTTTGTGAACAGTCAGACACCTTGGTGCAGACCTCGCACTTGCCTGTTCTGCAGCTTGGTGGCTGCTTTCTTCCAACTCCCTTTTTTAGACAAGGTCTTACTGTAGCTAGCCCAAGCTGGCCTAGGTGGGGCTTGAACTTTCAGAGCTTCCCCTGCCTCAGCTTCCTGAGTGTTGTGACTTAAGGCACATAGCACCGTGTCCAGCTTTATCTTGGCCTTTTATCCACTCAAGTACAGCCTTGAGTACTGCAGAGCTTCAAGCAGGACTTTTAGGTTATGCTACTGGGTAGCAGATAGCCCTCCTCCTGGAAAGCATGAGCTGTCCTGACAAAGACCTGACTTTTCATCCTCACCCAGCTAACTGTTAGTGGGGTGAGAAACTGTGTCAGAGCACAAGGCCACAGGGAGCCAGCCACAGTTCCTAAGAGCAAGGGAAATGGAAAGAGGCAGCAGAAGAACCCATCTACTACTGCAATTTATTCATTAGGTTGTTTTAACCCAGATTTGTTACATGAAAAAGCCCAGTGGCTAGTGACATATTTTTTGGTATTTAAAAAAAATAAATAAATTAGAGCTCTTCACAGTGGAGTATAGAATTCAGAACAGTTTGCTCTGGGGATCTGGAAAGAATAAACTACTAAAAGGATCGAGTTCAGAACCTGCCAAGTTAATGTCAGAGTTACCCTTACAGGAAAGTGGTCCTCCAACGGATACAGCAGAGCATGACTTTGATGTCTACACACCCAATCTGGTCACTGCATAGTAAAACTTGTCAAGTCAATTATCGTCAGAACACCTTGCCATCTACCCCAGGCCTCTCAGTTCTGTTTCCCTCCTTGTGTTTACATGTGTAAATAAAATGCTTCTTTGCCCTTGCTCAAATTATTTTGAGCACAAAGAGTGTTTCTTTGCTCAGCCTCTGTCCCTCTTGGGGCCAATGTTGTAATTAATGAGATTGGAAACATATTCGGAACCAGAGCTGCAATCCCAGGCACAGAATCGAAAGCCTGTTGTTCTGCCTGTTGTTCTGCCTGTGTCTTCCTTCTGGAAGGTGAAAGAGGAGGAGACTGGGCCTTGGGAGCTTCCCTGCATGAAGACTCATGGTATCTGGTGGAGGTCTTGCCAACCATGTGCAAGATGATTTGGGGGGCTGGGGCTTGTTGGGGGAAGCCTGGTCAGCGGCCGGCAGAGCTTGCTAGGTTGATCTTGTTAGCTGGCTCCTTTCCAGTAGAGAACACAGCAGCTCCTCAGGGGTGAGTGACCTCACTCCCACACACTCCATTTTCTCTGCACACACATGTGCAAATTTTTCTTTCCAGAACCTGCAACTCCTTCTGGGAAGCCTGCATCATGTTAAAAGGTGCAGTTCGTAAGAGCTCCAGGCCATGCTCGAGAAGGACTATGCCTTTCCTTCATACAGCTCTTTCTCCAAAGCACCAATGTTAATTATGTCCGTGTCCTTCCTACTTGGAACCCCAGAAAGAAGGGCCACATGCTTGGCAGGCAAAGACACCTCCCTATGCTTAGATGGGCGCCAATCGCAAGTTTAATGATTTATGTTACATGGGACATTTAGTGTGTTAACTTCTAAAAACCAACCATTTAAAGTATTTACTTAGTTTTTGTTTTATTTTTTGCTTTTCTGAGCATTTATTACAAGATCCCAACAGTGTTTTATTTTTTCTTCTCAACATCCTACACTGCGGCTTCCTTGGCTCTCTTTGCCCGGATGCCAACAAGCTAGGCATTGGCACGGACCATGCACAGACTGGCGAGTGCCTTGAAGTTCTTTTCTTCCTCAGTGATGACTCTGGCCTTCTTCTTGTAGACATTCCTGATGGGCATCACAGGCCCTGTCAGTGGGGTGGCCAATTTGAGTTCTTCAGCAGCTCCCTTTTTGGGGGCAGATGGCTTCCTGAGGAAGAGGATGAGCTTGGAAGGCTACTCTTTCAGCCGCTGCACGTTGGCGGGCAGGGACTCGGTGGATTTGTTCCGCCGCCTTGGGTCCACCGAGATGCCAATGGTCCGGGCCACCTTCTTGTGAATACCGGCCATCCGCAGCTCCTCCAGACTGAAGCCCCTGCCGGCTGGGACCTTGGTGTGGTATCGCAAGGTAGGACAGCGCACGATGGGCCTGATGGGTCTGGACGCAGGACGCGGGGCGATGCGGCGCGCTTTTGCCTGCGGATCTTCTGAGCTGGCTGGTTGAACCACGTAGCCACAAGCCGCTGCCAGTCCTTGTGGAAGTGGGGCTTCAGAATCATGCCGTTCCAGCTGGGCGCCATGACTACCTCTTAGGCTGCGGGTCGGCAGAACCAAAAGGCTAAGGTATTTACTTAGAAAAGCACAAATAGCTCAGCTGTCTAAAGCGCCTCTCAGGGACCGCAGTTCGATCCCCAGCACCACATGTCGTGCCAGCCCCTCCCCCCAGAGCGGGCTGAGCTGAGCTGACCTCCCCCCCCCCGCAAAAAAAGAATCCGTGATGTGTAGCGAGACACTGTAATAAATAAATGAAATTAAAAAAAAAAAAAAGAAAGAAAAGCACAAATAAACTATTTAAACATTAAAATTATTATCTCTTGAAGGGGGCAAGTTTTTCAACGAGGATAAAAACCTACTCTATTTTTATTTCATAATACTTAGCATTGAGGTGTTGCTGGCTGGAGCTTTGCCACTAAATGCTGAAAGTTCCATAACAAGAAGCATGCCAAGGAGGGTTCTGTTTTCCTTTTTCTTTTTTCAAACAGTCTGTCACTATAGTTCTGGCTGACCTTGAACTTGCAGCGATCCTCCTGCCTCAGCCTCCTGAGCACTGGGATGACAGGTACGGGCCACCTCCTGAGAGTACTCCTCATGGAACAGTATTTCTACGTGGTTTTATTGTGTCCCTGAAGCCTTAGTAGTGTTTCACCAAGTCAGGCCAGGCCTGTTGGATGTCTTTGTGCTGGATCTCAAGAGGGGACCCAGTGACCTCCCAGGTGAGATCTCTGCCTGGTGCTGCAAATGGGAAAATACAGCCCCTGTGCTTGCCCTTGCGTTTCCCATCCATGGGGTCCTCTTCACCAAAGGCCCCAGGTAAACTAGGCAGCAGACAATGTCACTGTCACATTCTGTTCATGTCGATAAGGTTTTAGCACACAGGTTTAGCAAGATACAGTGCTGCAGGACAAAGTCAGATACACATGGCAGGCATGGCTTGTCATGGTCCCACATACTTGCCACAGATAGAGAGGGCCACTGAAGTGGCTCATTTCAGGGTGCTCAGAAAGCCTCTGAGGCCAGTGGGCTCCATACTGCATCTCACCGTAGTGGAAGCAAGGTGGTTGCTGAAGGCTCTCACCCATTCTGCGGTGGCAGCCTCCTGCTGTCACCAGGCACCACACGTATCTTCTGATTCCCGGTCAGATGCATGAATTCATTTCATCCTCTGGATTCGCGAGTTCTTCTTCCTTCACCCAAGTTCCTGAAGCAGAAGCATGGGCCCTGAGGAGGCAAGCACTCAGCTCCTCAAGCTTCTGAGACCCGGGCTGGGATCCAGCAGCCAAGGGGAGAAAATGAAGAAAGGTGGCCTTGCTGTCCCAGGCTGCTCCTGAGAGCCAGGGTGCACCCCCTCCGTGTCTTCACACCCCTCTATAGCTTCACACTGGCTCTCATGGGCATTTCAGCTCCTCCTACCTGAGAAGCTCAGGCAGTGTCTGCAGTCTTGGGTGGCACTCAGGGTTTATGCAACTGTTCCTATCTAGATTAAGGATCCAAAAGAATATTCCAGGCTTCTGGAATATTTTCCTCTGGTGCCATGCCTGATACTGAAGTGCTCCACAATTAGAAGCTTCTGGAAAACTCCATGCATGGTGTGAATTTTAGACAGAAGTTGGACAGGGGTGACATCTATGCACAATGGGGGTGACATGGGCCAAGGAAGAATCTCCCATTGAGAAACCTCATCCCTATCCCATCCTGGTCCCCTCGTTCTAGCCTTGGCTTTCGTGTCCTTTTAGAAGAGGCCACTTCCATTATATAGTCTGGGTTTTCTCTGTACTTTAAAGAAGTACTGGTCTTGTGTACCCCAGAAACATATACCACACAGGCAACACATGTCCCAGATATTTGCTACAGACCTAGAGCTTATCAGAGGGTCAGGGAGACAGGGTCAGGACTGGGCTACACCAGCTTTGCCTTCCAGCCCACACTGCCTCAGAAGGCTCGGCTACGCCACTGCTCGCCTTCCCACCCCTTCCTCTCCCTGTTCTTCCCTCTTCTCCCTTCCCTTTCATTTTATTCCCTTTCAACTGAACCCTTAATAAAAAGACAAAATGTGCAAACAATAGAAAAGTTCATGGGAATACACTACACTGGAAAATACAAAAATCCCTATTCCTGGAAGTCAAAAGCGATTGCCCGCTGGAAATGGTCTGTGGCTCAACCCCCAGGATTTCGGCCTCACAGCTCACGCTGCAAGCTCTGGCCATCACTGCTGACATTTGCTAGAGCCTGCAACAGGTCAGGCATGGTGTCCCCGTGCTCCTAATCACCCTTCCAGGGAGGGGCTAGTTTTGCAATTTTCTTCTGGTTCTGCGAGAGCAAATGACAGGCTTGTGGTTGCCACCTGGCCAGCCCACCTGGTCCTGGCGTCTGTGTCTGACTCACAGATCCTCTCAAGTGCCCTTGTCCTTTCAGCACACTCCTGAATACGCAGGAATCAAGGCTAGTGCCCATTATGCCTGGCAGAACCTTCTGCGAGCTACAGCTTCAGTAGCCGTGGATTCCGCTCTTACATTGTTAAAAAAAAAAAAAAAAAAAAAAAAAAGCAGCCCTCTTCCGCCAGTGAGCAACACTGCGTCCCTGGACCTGGTCAGCAGACTGTAGCCCCCGGGGGTTTCTGTTGCTTTCTTTTGTTTCTCGGGGCCATTTTCCTCTCTTGGCGACCTTCCCCTTCTCTTGTTTTTCTCGTTCCACTTCCTCCTCCTGTTGTTGCTGCAGTCCTTTTCCTCTCCTCTTGTTTCCTGTTGCCTTTACAGTTCTGCGGGGGACACCCGGCTCGCTCACTGTCTGGCCCCAGGGTCGCTTGTGGTCTGGGGACAGCCATGCTGTCCAGACTGACCCCACCCCGGGGCCCTCAGAAGGAGTGTACTGGCTTCTCACCAGAATGAATTCCAGGGATGCCTGATGAGGGGCGAAGCTTCATCCTCCTGCCGCCAGGCCCTGGGTAGCACCGACATCCCGCACGCATGTCAAGCAATGAAATCAACTTTGGTCACTTAGCATAACAGAAATAAGCTTGTAATGTTCTATTAGTGAAGAATCGATGTTTCCAGCATCAGAGCCTGGCCCCGGCACCTATGGAGCAATGAGAGACCGTTATTTTGTAGCAGGCTTCGATTCCATTGACATCAAGACAGATTTATTGAATTAATAAATAGCAGAGGACTTTCAGCCGCTCATGCCCAGCTCTTCCCACACCCCTGCAAGGTGCTCTTCTCCAACCCCTCCACCCATTGTCTTGACTTTTTATTATCTATGACCTTCATTTTTTGTGTGTGATACTCCAATTAATTTTTTAAGCTCACTTTTTAGATAAGATCTAAATTCACTATTAAGCACGAAACTAACAAAAAAGAGAACCATCCAGTTGTTAATTGTTTAACTATTTCACTGGTACCCAATTTGAAGAAAATTTATATCCTCGGTGCTTTTTAAAATTCACTGATGTGGCTGATAGAATGCAGCCTCTTTTCCCAATTCGTGGGCTCAGAGTCTTTGCCTAGTTATTGCCTCTGCCTGAAATTCTCTTCCTGGACTCTGTGCAAGGCTGTCTTTTCTCATAATTCATGTCATCTGGGTACTCAGTCCAGGAGACGGTTGTGAGGGGTGCTCAGCAAGGTGCTAACCGGGCAGTGCTCAGGTGTCTGTTGCTGCTTTGCTGTGTTTTATTTTCTGCCCAGTCACCCTCTCTGAGCTGTTCACGGGCTGAATCATCTGTCTGCAGCATGTCCTGTGGAGGCAGCCATCCTCTGCTTCAGCTAGAACTGAAGGCCGAGAACCATGCCTGTACCAAGCTGCATTCAGAAAAACAAATTGTCACTGACGCTGAAGAGGAATTCAAACATGACCAGCGAGGCCCTCAGCGCCTAGCTCCCTTAGCTGTTTGTGGCAGGCTTCTTTCAGTCCTCTCCCCTGTCCCTACAGCCCAAGGCTGTTTCCATTCTTGGGAACCACAGGCGCTCCACAGCAGTGTCAGCAGCAGGCAAGGCTTAGGCTTCTCTCTGACTCCAGCTTGTTCTGGTCTCTAACTCGGTTGAGCAGAATTCGGATGACTGAAAAGAGGGAACAGAGCACCTCCTGTTCCTCTCTGCCCACGCACCCAGCCCTGGGGGTCCCAGGACCGCCCCACTGCCGACCCAATGGGAAAAGAGCAGGCGCGCAGACAGCAGACCAGCTCTCCAGCAGCGAGCTTCCCTCCTCACCTCCTGCTCTAAAACCTCAGTGTCAAAGGAGTCTCCCTGCTGGCTGCACACAGGCGGGTCCATTAGGGCCTGCAGACTTCAGTGGAGCTCCTAGACTTTTAAACGTAGCCTGTCCCTCCCCAACCCCTGTGCTGTGGTGGGTGACATTTCCCACTTTCAAGCCCCACAATTCCTGATCCACCCTGTGACTTGCTTCAGGAGGTCCTTACTAGTGTGTGTGGAGTTACACTTTATTCCCATTTGCTGACGCCCAAGGACATTCGGATTCCCCACTTCCTCAACTACTGGCTCTGGGATCTTAAGTCGCTTGACCAACCATCGGTGCCTCAGTTTTGTGGACTGCAGACTAAGAGGCTACTGGCTATGCGTTAGGCTTGCGTGAGGCTGGATGAGGACACACAGTGCCAGGTTAGTCTGAGCTTGGCAATCCTAGTAAACATTTAGGAATGTTTTTGTTATAGTTTATATCTAGATGTCCCCAAAGCCTCACATAATCCTAGGTGGGACTTTGGAGGGGGCTCAAATCACAGGGTGCGTGCTTGCAGAGAATAGCTGAATGTGGGGCGCAAAGCCTGGTTGGAGGAGGAGGTCACTGAGGGCGTGGCCTGGAGGGCTCTAGCTCCCTCCTCCTCCCTCGCCCCCTCGCTGCTTTCCACTGCCACCCCTGCCATGAGCGGCTTGCCTCTGCCCTGCCACCCTGCCTTGGAGCCAGCTGGCTGTGGATTGAAAATTCTACAAAGTGAGAGCCAAAATAAACTCCTCACAGCTGCGTGTCAGGTGTTGTGACTCAGCAACAAGAAAGTACCTGGAGAGTTCCTTTCTCGGTAGAGTGGGGCCTTGGCTGATGGGGCCTGGACCCACGCACGGATGTGCCCGGCCTCGAATGGCCTCCATCGCTCCTCTGACTCCTTGCCAGCCAATCTTGGCTTTTACAGTTGGTAGCATGTACGTAATTTGCCCTTCACTAAAACTAAATTTTCTTCCTCCTCCTCTTCTTCTTCCTCTTCTTCCTTCCCTCCCTCCCTCTCTTCCCTTTTCTTCTCTTCTTTTCTTTCTCCTCCTTCTTTTGGAATTAGGTCTTGCTGTATTGGGCAGGCTGGTCCTGAACTCCTGGGTTTGAAGGGGTTCTCCTACTTCAGCTTTCTGAGTGCTAGGATTGTGGACCACAGCCCCAGCTCCCTTTCCTTGCCTTTTCACCCTGAAGTGAAAGGGCAGTGATGATGCAGTTGCTCTCTAGCAGTGCCTGAGAGGTCCTACGCTCACAACACATACCCTCTAGCATGGTTCTGGATGCAGTGAACAGTGAATCTGATGCGAATTCAACAGCTTCTATATGGGTAGAAGCTGGTTACCATCAGAAGCAGTTCTCAGTTTCACAGATTTGAGGGTAACAGTAGCAGTCTTGAAGTCATCAGGTCAGGTCTTCACAGCAGCCTGATTCCAAGGAGGCAGAGCTTTCCTGTCTTCAGTTGGTGATGCTCAGCGTAGTTTAATCAGATGCAGCACAGGGGGAAATGATCCTTCCTCCTCCTCTTCCTGAGCCTGCACACACTTCAAGACCACTGTCAAGCAGTCCTCTTCTTCCAAATAAACAATCAAAATTACTATTTGCATGGATAGTGGTGCAGACAGCCTAGGAGAGTGGGTGGTACTGCTGTCTTCTGAATGCAATTAGCTTGCAGCTCACAGTTCAGATGACTGCTCTAGAATGAGGCAGAAACACTCCACTGATGGACCTCCAAGACCATCAGTGCTGAGTCTTTTTCTAAGCTACACAGGCAGCTGGTATCACTTACTGGTGGTCAGCTGGGAGCACAACAGCACAAAAGAGTCATCCAATCTGCACTAAGCGCTGTCATAGGCAGTGGGGGGGGGCTGGGAAACGATGGCTTTCACACCTTGGACACAGGACTCAGGCCTAGAATAAATCAAGAACTCAAAAAGTTAGGGCCCCTTAAATAAGAGATCCAATCAAAAATGGGCAACTGAAATGTACTTCTCAAACAAGATGGACAAAAAAACACATGAAAATATGCTCTGTCTTGCTGGTCATTAGAGAGATGCAGAGAAGAGGTCATCCGGGTGAGGGGGCATCTCATCCTGAGGAGCAGGCCCATCTCATGCTCAGTTCACTCTAGAAGACTCTGGAAATTTGCAGGAAGGCAGGGCTGAGCAGCCTGGTGGAGGGAGGAAAGGCTCCTCCCTCGGAGTTTTCCTTGGAGATGGTGACAGTGACAAGACTTTGGGTTGGAGGTTCCTGAAGAGCTCTGAGGACTTTGCAAAGAAATGTTCAGATTAGCCTTAGGGTTTGGAAAACTTACCTGGAATAGAGAACCAAGTGATCACCATGGAAGGTAGGTTTTACCCAAACACAACAAAGAAAGGGTCACTGCTGGTCTGCAGGTGGAAACACAAAAGCAGAGCTACTGCAGGTGCATTCAAAGGGTGGTGGAAGACTTCAGCTTCTTGCGAGATTTGTCTTCAATACCTACAGAGTTTACATAGGCAGAGAAGGCTTACCACTTGCATGTATGAGTTACTTAACTGTAAACTATTTCATGTGCTAGAAACAAATTTGGAAGAATGCATCTTTTCAATAATAATCATAGCTGCAATATCTGAACTCTTCATGTTTTTAAAGTATAAAGAGCTTCCTACAGTTCCTCCTCCAAGACAAATAAAACCAGAAGTAGTAAAAGCAAAAATTAAGACAGTGACCAAACAAAGACTATTGCAGGGTTCTGACTTAGAGCTTCCAGGAAACCTTAGAGTTCCAACAGGAAAAGTCTGCAGCTCGCATACTGTTTATTTCTGTCCTGGGTTAGAGTCCCTGAATGCACAGTCTAGGGCGAATTTATATGTGTGTTGCAGTCGAACTCTGGGAGAGGAACGCCAACAAGGAGTGGCTGGCAGAGCATGGAGCCCAGCACGGGCAGGCCTGATGAAGCCCCGGCTCCCTGCCAGGAGTCTGGAGCACACAGTGTCCCCTGATGTCCTGTATCCACGGCCACAATGTCCTGGTCTCTCTACCAGGGGACAAATTTGTGGCCCTGGGAAAGCATAGTGGTTCTTGGCTTCAAAGCAGCCCCCAAGGCTGTGGACGCCCCATGCTGGAGCAGCACACGTTCCCTTGGAGGGGTCTCTGTGTCTCCCACATCTGTGTGCCCCAGCTTGGATGGAGCCCCAAGATAGCAGCAGACTGTATTCCTGGTCTTGGTGAAGCTATATCTAGATCACTCCAGCCAGATGGCTATACCTCCTATACTTAGAAATGCTATTTTAGAACTTTAAATCCATGAAAATTGTGTTGAGAAAAGAATGCAAGAATCAAGTTTAAAATCATTTACTAATAATAAGGTATCAGTAGGCGTGTAAAGAAGAAAAGCAGAAAAAATGAGTATTGACATGTGGAGATATTGTCTTATTTTTCTGTATATACAGTGCAAATCACAGAATTGACTAAATATAAGGAACAGTGGGAAGTGATACAGAAAATTCCCAAACTATAGGCAAAGCAATGGCGATAGCCTCACCTGAGAGAGTTTTTCTAAGACACTGAGGTTTTCCCTGTTGCGGTTACTGGACAACAGTCCTAACTATAATGTCAGGATTGTGACATATCAACCAGGGTGGAAGGGGAGCTCATGTCTTAAAATTAATGGCACGACTAAAGAAAGAGACTGTAGAGCTTCAGCCTTCTCAATCTTGTGACAGAGGGAGAAGGAAACTGTGAACGTTTTTTCATTGTGACGCCTAAAACGTGGTATTGTGGACTGAACTGATTGAATCATTCACTCTCTAAGTTTATCTTTCTGGTAAAATGGACTGATTTAAGGGCCGGGAGATGGCTCAGTGAAATAAGCACTTCCCTGGCAAGCACAAGGGCCTGAATTCAATCCCTGGTTCTGCAAAAAACCTGAAGAAAATGCACTGATTTAGATCCCATACATTTGCACCGTTGTGCAATACCACTGCAGTGTGCCTGCTGGGCAGACTGGACAGTGATGTTCTCTCTGCAAATGATGGCAGCAAGGCTTAGGAAGAGGAAGCCTGCTAGGACTCTGAAGGGCACCTCCCCACTCTGGGGCCAGCAATTATTTCCATAACATCAAGGGTGTGATGGGCCACTGATGATGCTTGTTTTTAAACTAACCAACCTTGGCAAACATCCATATAACATGCAAATTATTTGGAAAATAGGGAGATACCATTCACTTTTTAAAAGCTGAATTTTCACTACTTTGGATGAAGTTTTCAGTTGCTATTTCACCTCAGGAGATGTTACAGTTGCCATTGTAACGCCTTTCTGCGGCCTAAGTGGGGTTGGACAGACTGTGCCAGGCAGTGCAGTCTATCTGCACACGAAGAGTCAGATGAGTGCAAGGAAGTGAGGAAAGGGTGGGGGACAGCTCTGGGATGCACCAGTGACGATGTCCAGATTAAATACAAAGCTACATCCCCATCTTCAGGGTCACCAGGCCGGATTTCCACAAACACCTGGGTCTTTGCATAGCTTTATCAGAGGCTGTGTCGCCTGCCTCAGCAAACCACATGCTTGAGAGTCTCCTTCTTAGTAACTCCCAGAGCCAGAGAATCAAGTCCAGTGTTCTGATTTTCATGGTACCTGTCTTTAAGTAACAGCCTTGAGTACCCAGAACATCTTAGTTTGCACCATCAGGACTGCAGCTGGAAGAGCCTTTGCCTCTCCAGGTCCATTGTGGTGAGCTTGGTGGGCGCTGGGAGTGGGAACCTCAGCCTCATCCTCCGGAGCCAGAAGCCTCCAGGGCCACCTCTGCCGGAAACTGGATTCCAGGAGGCACAGCTTCCGCTGATTGTTCTGTTCCCAGAAGATTTCTCCTCTAGGCATGGTGATGGCTGTGTCCCTGTCACACCCTCACAGGCTGGGAAGTGCTTTGGCAAGGGCTGCTCTGCACTGCAGGGGATTCTTCCGCAGAGGGAAAGTTTTCTTTCTGCAATTTTCATTTTTCTTGGTCCGTGTTTACAGTGTGCAACACCTGCATTCCTCACCAGGAGCAGCTTCGATCTTTCCATGTCCATGTGCCCTGCTGTCCCTCTCGCTCTCTTGGCCACTTCACTGTTGCAGAAGATCTAGCTCCCTGCTTCCTCATATTTCTCTCTAATTTATTTATGCTTTGGATTTCTCATATAAGAGAAATCCTGCGGCACTTCAGCTGTGTGCATGGCTTGATTTCCCTTAGCGCTATGGTCTCAGGGTGCATCCATGTTCCTAGGAATTACAAAAGCTCATCGTTCTTAAAAGCAGAGCAGCATTCTGTATGAAGCCCACGTCATCATCCACTCGTTTGTTGGAGAACATATTCAGAAGATGCTATGGCTGCAGCACCCTAGGCTCCGACAGCTGAACACAAGCGCTGAGCTTCGAGCTTCAAGCTCCTCCTGTGGAGGAGCTGAAGGGCGCCTAGAGAAGAGGCACTTGAGTGCTCCTCGCTGACACCCTGCCTGTGTCTGGCTGTCCCCTTGGCAGGAAGTCCCTGCCCGGCGTCTGGCAGGGCCTCTCTCTGAGTGCTGACCCTCAGCTACTGCCGGGGCAGCTGCCGGGAGGGCAGCCCAGATCCCCAGGCACAGCTCCACAGGACCATCCAGAAGAGGAACGGACACGCAGTGGGCAGGAACCAGGCTGGAGGCCTGGCCCCTATGTATCTGCTAATTACTAGGTGGAAAGCAGTGCTGTAAGTGAGTTACGAAACACCAAAATAAAAACAGACTACCTGACAGAAAGCTTCTTTACAAGAAGTTTTTACACAAGAATAAACAACATGTTCTTTGTAGAGTTCAAAAAAGGGAGGGGGTTGTCTTCTGTACACTGCAGACTCCTGTAAATACACTACTCCTCCTATTTGTTGACATCTTGATTTATAAAAACTGGAACAAGTTCAGTTTCAATAATTCTTTTTATTCAAGCAACACCAGAGAAAGAGGAAAGAGATTGATGTCTCCCCTAAAAATGGCGGATGCTCAAGCTTTACAATTCTCTTTGTTCAACCCCTGGTCAGATCTCATGAAAAAGCAATCGAGATCCTTCTGCCCCGCGTTCCCCCTACGCGGGCGGAGGCCTGGGCTCTTAATGAGCGCCGAGGAGCTGCCATCCACCGCGTTTCATCTTTGAAAGACAACACGACGTGGTCCCTGCAGCTCCGCTCAGGCTTGTTTCTGCTCCGAGTTCCTTGCCTGGACCGCGAGCGCCAAAGGGCGTCTACCTAATTCACCGCTGAAAAATGCATTCGTGTGTACAAGTGCTGGCTCAGGACCTGCCCACCTAGGAGAACATGAGGCAGAAGGGGTCAGAGCACTGGGCTTTGCGATTTTTTTTGACATGAACTCACCATGGATGGGTCAAACCCAGAGGACCCGTGCTGTGACGCTGCATATGAGTGGCACACAGTGGATTCAAATAAACACATCTCATTTCATTGTGAACTTTGGACACGCTTGGTTTGAAAGGACACATGACAGAGAAACATGAGGTCAGCCTGGGCAGTTTAGCAGCTCAGCAAGACCCTGTCTCAAGATTAAAAATAAAAAAGGTTTAAAAATGACAGAGGGTATAGCTCACTGTGAAGACCCTGGATTCAGTGCCCACTAAATAAATAAATATATTAGTTAATTGATTAATTAGTATTATATAAATAAAGCAATTCAGAAAGAGTCCCATGTTCATAAAATGCCATTTTCCTCATGTCAAATGATAATAGTTAAAAAATAAATAAATAAAAAGGATACCAAGCAGTGCAGAGTCTGGCAAGGAAAAGCTACCAGATGCCTTAAAGAAAACGTCTCTAAATTGCTGCTAATTTATGTTGTCTACAGCGAAGCGGCCTCCCCAAGTCGTCTTAACCCTAAATTCACTGCCTGCCATCAGCGTGATTTGTGCCACCACAGAGTGACAATTATTTTCCACTTCAGGGCACATGCCCACTTCGGCTACAGGTTCCATTTTTAAAGAAAGTGAGGAATTAAAGTGAGTGGCTGGTTCACGGTTGACACCAGGTGCTTTCTGACCTGGGATGCGTTGACAGAAGAATTAGAGCCCTCTTGGTTAAAGCAGTTCCCAGACTGAAGAAGCTCAGTAGCCTTGGGAGGGCTGGGAGAGCTGTGCAGATTTGCTCTGCCTGGGAGGGAGTCAGGAGTCGCAAGGGTAGGGAAATAGCTCCGTGAGCTGTAGCCCAGCGACCCTGGACGGCTCAGCCCTCACGTGAGGAGTGTGGGAACGGCTATTTCCTGTTCTCCCTGCTCTGTTTTCTTGCTCATCTGTGGAACAAAACATTTGTGGTGTCACAGAGACCACAGGTGACATTCTAGGTTTTGTCAACAGAGGCACGCCCTCAGTTTTGCCTGCTGGGTTGGCAAGCGGCAGCTAATACTATCAGGCCATAAATTGACCAAAAATAGAGCATAGAACTCCCTCCAGCTGGACAGTTTCAAATTCATTCACACAGCATGGGAAGCTGAAGACCTCTTACCCAGGCTGTTGAACGCTGGAGTTCTAGCCCCCTGCCTTCCACCCTTCTCTCAGCCACTGCACTGTTCCTTTGTTAGAATATAAAGACAACAAAACTGAAATTAAAATTTATGAATTGTGCTTCACACTAGGGAAAATAGTTTATTGTGTTATCACAATTTTTTTAAAGTTATGAAGTTTATCCATGAGTTTGTGCCCTTACTTATTTTGAAACAAAAAAGAAGTACAGTACTTCTGTACAGACTTACTGAGGAAAGCCCTCATATTTCTCATTGAGCACTCACTTAATGATCTTACTTCAGCTTCCTAAAATTCCTGCACGACATATTGAGGATGCACTGCTTACTTTTGTTTCAACATCATTAGCCATCCCATTTCATAGATGAAAAAGGACAAAATGATTGAATATTGCTCAAGCATACCCAGCTAATAGCCATAAAGTTGAGACTAGATATATACTAACTTTGATTTCATTTTTTGAATTAAATGTACTTTTTGACTGAAACAAAAAACTGTACAAATTCATGGGTTAATAGGTAATGTTTCAGTAGCTACACACCTTGGGCATTGTTTAAGCCAGATTAAAGCTACTGGGCTCCTCAAACATGTATGATTGCTTCATGATAAATCTTCCACAGTCCTGTCATGTGGCCTTCGAAGTGCTCAGCACATGTCTGTCCCACGCAGTTGCAGTACCGGGCAGTAGCATCTCAGGAACTCTCTTGTCAGATGTCACTTGGTAGTCATTGATCATCTGGACCTGTGGTTGCAGCTGCTCTCCACTCGGTCACCTGCCCCTGCTCTCTGACAATCCCAGTTGCAAGCTGGAGGGTTCTTCTGTGCCCAGCAGCACAGAGTACATCATCTCTTGGGGCAACCGGGTCAGAGTTCATAGATCCCTGTGTCCACGCTTGGGAGTTTGTGCCTGCTCTCCAGAGGCTAAGTATGTTGCTTTGAGATGAAATGTGCCCCAGAGGACAATATTCCCTCAAAAAAATTCCACGTCAGATGAGTTTGTGAAGCAATGCACATCATATATGCCCCTCTGAGAAACATAATATATATTTGCATGTTAAAGCCTTTAAGAAGGCCTCAAATTGTTCTGTCAAGAATTCATGAACCTGGGTCAGCAAGATAGCTCAGTGATCTAAAGTGCTGCTTAGGCAAGCTTAGGAACCGTGGTTCAATACATGCTGTGGCAACCTGGCCCCCAGGGCAGGCTGAGGTGATCACACACAATAATAATAATAATAATAATAATAATAATAATAATAATAATAATAATAATAATAATTCATGAACCTCCTATAACTTGGAAGCCATTCTGAGGAGTAGAAGATGTCAACATACCCAAGTATTTTTCAAATTTTTGAAGAACACATTTTTCAAATTCTTCCTAGTGGGAGAAGTGCTGAGTTACAGAGCCAGGCGCCTCATCCCTGCGTGAGATGGGGAGTTGCTGGGAGGAGGACAGACACTGGTGACCACTCCTGGGATGTCAGCCAGGACTAAGGTTGGCCGAGGGCCTTGGGACACAGAAGGCAGAGTCGGGCATTGTAGAACAAGGAGGACAGCGAGAGGGCAGAGGACAGAGCTGAGGAGAGAGCGGTGGGTGTGAGGCACACAAAAGGGAGAGCGTGGCTGGGAAGCCAGCCTGCAGCCTGTCCTTCCCTGCCCACACTCCTGCCCAAGCCCCTCTGCGGAAGCCACTGCAGGGAGGGAAGGAAGGGTGGGGTCACAGGACGGGGGCCCCCAATCCAACCTCTTGTGGTGGCTGAGGAAGGGAGACTCAGGGAGGACAGGCAGGGGACACAGGAGATCTGGTGCCAGGAGTGAGCTTCCAGCTATTCTCTGAAAATGACAGAAGTGAGGGCTGCTCACACAGCCTCTGTCCACCAACAGTTGGGTGACCACACAACTTGTCAAGGAGGACACTTTTAAGGAGCACTAGTCATATTTAAGTGTGAAAACAGATACATACTGGAACATGTCAGCTACACCAGAGATGTGTCTGCATTGTCTGAGGCTGACTGACACCCAAAAGTGTGAAAGGCTTATCGGAAACAGCACTGGCTCCTCTCCATGACTCCTCACCTTTGTATTCAGAAGGATAGAAAAATAGCCAGGTAGACACAGATGGTATCAATTATTATGGATTCTACCTTAAATAAGACAAAAATGTCTTCATGGCCCCACCCAACAGACATGCATCATACACATGTGACATGAAAGCACTGCGCTAGCCCCTGGGGATGTGAGGATGACCACATACACTATGCCTCAAGGAAGTTCAAATCAAAAGGATACATTGGGCAATGGCCAAGCCAGTTATCAGGAGATAGCTAAGACCAAAGTGCTGGGGAGGTCTGAAGAAGAGAGGGCTGGAGATTGGACAATGACTGAACTAGGCTGAAAATCAGCTCATGTGGCATGCAGGGAAGAGGATACAGCACAACACACAGAAGGGAAGATGCACAGAAGACCAACAATCCAGACTGGCCAAACAGAGGCTTCGTAATGAGGAGCAGAAGAAAATGAGGCTGAATAACAAAGTGGGACCACACACACAGATACCAGCAGTGGTGTGACTCACTCAGGCTATAGCTCAGAGCTTGGACCATACGGTAGTGATTGGGGACAAGCACCAAGGAAGCGTCCATTCTGTCCAGCTCCACAGAGGCGTGGAAGTGTTGGCGTCGGTTCTGCACTTTCTCATGACTGGACCCAGAAGGCCAAGAGCCAGGGGACACTAGAGACAGACGTGAGCATGGCAGCTCTTATTGGGTCTAATTGATGCAGTCGTGCTGACTGTCCAGGGTCACTGTAGAACACTGCCACATATTTAGGGGCTTAAAAGGACCCAAATTCATTCTCACCATTCTGGAGGCAGGAGGACCAACATCAGTCCCAGTGACCCAGCCAAGTGCAGGTGTCAGCAGGCCTTGTCCTCCTGTCTTGAAAGCAGCAGGGTGGCTGGGGTCTTTGACACGTCTTCCACTCAGGCTTCCTCTTCTGACTCCAACTTCCACTCTCCAAAAACGTCATAATTACGTGGGGCCCACAGGTGTGCCCCAAGGCCATCTGTAGGCCAGTCAGCCCAAGTCTCCTTTGCCACGTGAGGAACATGTGCTCAGGTTCCCGAGGGAAGGACACGGAGCCCTCCAGGGCCACAGGACTGCCATCCCATCTGCCACAGCAATGAGCTGCCAGATCTTTTGTGACGTTTCTTATTCCCCACACTCTTGGCCCAGGCATGGAAAAGTGGCCTCATTCTTGATTCTTCCAGACCCCTCTAATG
The DNA here is from genome assembly GCA_004027165.1 of Ctenomys sociabilis. Lineage (NCBI taxonomy): Eukaryota > Metazoa > Chordata > Mammalia > Rodentia > Ctenomyidae > Ctenomys > Ctenomys sociabilis. The sequence continues at coordinate 35,984 of PVKA01003690.1, read as the reverse complement.
CCCAGTGCTGGGGACAGCAGAGATTTACTACAGATTTGTGAGTCATGAGTAGTGATCATGTTAGAGTATAGAGAAGGAATTAATTCAAACATATTACTCCTTTGCTCTAAAGGTTTTGGTCACAGGGTGTTCTTTTTAGACGCTTTTCCCTCTGGCCTGCTTACTGTCCCATCTACAAAGATGTTTTTCTCTCTTCTGCCTTCTCCAAACCTTAGGCCTGCCAAAATACCTCTCTCCTAATCCTCACTGGAAATGGAAATTCCTTGATAATTTACTACTTATAGGCAATCTGGCCTGTTTCGTCTCAACCTTTCCTAGCCAGGATGTATCCTGAGCCTTACCTTAAATGACCAGAAAGATTCATCAGATCCAACCCGTAGTCCAGATTAATGCTTCTGAATCTTCTTCTCCCTGTACGCTGTCACTGTGGGCTCTAATGCCAACTTTAAAGACTGTGTTCCTTTTCTATCCCAGTGGGTAGCATTCCCCAGCTCAGTGATACATGGGATACTGATTTATACCCATGGTAGTAAACTGGCCTGATTCCAGGAATCTGGAGAGCTAGCTGCTAGCTCCTACTAGGTCTCAAATGACCTGGTGATTCTGGGCAGGTCACACCTTCTCTGAGGCACCACTCTGTCACTATCAGTTAGGAAAGCTGAATCCAGTATTCTCTGAGGTGCAAAATTCTAGTTGGATGGACTTTGTACTTTAAACTTTGTTGATACGGAGTGTGGCTCTTGGAAGGTCAGCTCTGTGCAAGCTGGGTATGTCCAGCCGCCTGAACACTCCTGAAAATTTAGAGAAGTGGATGAAACTGGAATTAAAGATCCCCAGTCACACTACAAATGCTCCATTGAATTAATAGCTTCTGCTTATAGTAGGTGTGCATGGGAGGTATGTGACATAATAATAGATGGGAATGATATGGTGTTTTGTTTTGTTTTGTTTTGTTTTTTGTCTTTTTGAGACAGGGTGTCACTATGCAGTTCAGGCTGGCCTTAAGCTCACTTTGTAGCTCAGGCTGGTCTCAAACTCACAACAACCCTCCTGCCTCAGCCTCCCTAGTGCTGGGATTACAGGCCTGCGCCACCACGCCCGGCTTCAGATATGGTGTTTTGAGGGCCTCACAAACTCTACTGCCATGAGATTTGGCTTAATATTTTGAGACTGTCTCATTTGAGACCTTGAGCATTTTCTTTATTTTTAAAGGCACTCTTAGGGTGTTGGCCAACCTGCAGAAGCCACAGAGACTAACTGGGAGAGAAATATGATGAGAATTGGTGTTTATTTATTTATTTTTAAAGTCTGGCAGTTCTGTATGGGATGAAATGAGACGGTGGGGCTAACAGTTGGGGAGCCCAATGAAGAGGCTGCTGTAGAAGGCCAGGTGTGAAGCAGATGCTAACAGGAGTCGCAGGGCTTCCTCACTTCTCTGGCTGCAGGCGGGAAGCCCTGGGTGTCTACAGGACCCTGAAGTCAGCTACCATCATCATTGCTAGCCGTTGGAGAAATGCAAGCTGAACAGACACTGAGGTTCCCTCTGACTCCAGAAAGAATGGCCGTCATCAGGAAATTGAACAACAACAAATGCTGGGGAGGCTGCGAAGGAAAAGGAAGGCTTCTCACTGTTAGAAGGAGTGCGACTAGTGCAGGAACTGTGGGATCAGTGTGGAGGATCCTCAGAAAGCTGACATAGAAATCCATTTGATCTAGTTATTCCCTTTCTAGGTATTTTCCAGAAAGAGTTAGAAACACCACATTAGACGGTGTGGGTGCACCCTGCGTAGATCATAACAGACAAATGAAGCACCCTGTATGCTCATCAGCGGGCAAATGCAGGAAGAAAATGTGGTGTACACAGTGGAGCACTACTCTGCCGTAAAGAAGGATGAATCTGAGCCTTCTGTAGGAAAGGAAAATGGGACCAATATGTTATGTGAAGTAAGGCAATCAGACATGGGCTTAAGTAGCATGTGTTTTTCTTATATGAGAAATCTGAAATGTAATAATGTTATATATATATATATATATATATATATATATATATATATATATATAAATAGCTACTAGAAAACAGATCTTTTGAAAAAGCTAACCAAGAGATGGAAGTGGCCTCCAAAGAGGGGAAAGGGGGTCATAAAAAAGAGCTAAGATGAGTGCTGTGTGCACTAACTCCCCAGAAGGAATATGATTGTCACACACAGCAACATGGACTAGCAAAAATAAAAATTAAAAGACAACATTGCCTACTGCACCCACGTGCCAGCTGGCCCCGGGGCCACGCAGCTTTCATGCCCCGATTTCCTAAAGGAGATAGCAGTGATCCACTGATGACAGGACCACGGTGCATGAAGAGACTGGCAGAGGTGGGAAGGGCTGCCACCTCCCTCCCCTCTCAAGTGTTGTGGTCCTATGCTGAGGAGCAGAAAGGTGGACTCTCACCTGACGGACAGCCTGTCTGAAAATGCTCAAGGTCGCAAATGAATGTAGTCTTAAATTAGGTGACAGGGACACAGAGTCTATACCTCAGACCAAAGACTCTTGATGTTGTGGTGGGGAGTGCGGCACTGGCCGTTCTGCCAGTGCGGAGTGGGATCACGTCTTAGAGGCCGTCAACAGGGACAGGGTCATCAGAGAGGACATCAGGATGGGGCCAGGAGGGACCACGAGGCAGAGCTGCCACGCTCTGCTTCTTCACCCGGTCAGGCTGTCCCACACCACGTCTTGAAGGATCCACAGTGCCGGGCCAGCCCTGAGCTGGGGAGGATGAATGCCTCACTGTATGGAATGGGGAAGTTTTCGTTAGAATTGGACGAGACTTTGTAGGTTCTGAAGACGAGCTTGTCGCCTGTCCCCGTTACTCTTCTCTCATTGCTGGCACAAATACCCGATGCCCAAATTGAAGGAAAGAAAGTTTATTTAGCTCACAGTCAAGGAAGCTGTGGTCCATACTTGGTGGCTCCAAGGCTGAGTGGCACATGACAGAGGGTAGCAGTTCATGGGGACGGCAAAGAGCAAGAGCAAAAAGGTAGGAGCAGGGGCACCAGTGACTGCAGAGAGTAAGTCTCTCTCCTTATCTGCCCCAGGCTGGGTGTAGTACTCACACCCATAATCCCAGCCTTGGCTCGTGAATGAATCACGAAGTCTAGAACCATGCTCCAGTGACTGCGTGAGGCTTGGGGCGGGGAGACAAATACACACAAACCATAGCATTGCCTAACACCCTAAATAACAAAGGGGGACCAAATCTGCCTGAGGCATGTTGGGGTAGGAGAGCACAACCAGAAAGAACACATTTGAAAGCAATGAAATTCAAAATAAAACTACTTCCTGTTTCTACCTTGTGAAATCCAGCTCCTAGCTGGGGATGTGATAATAAACAATGACCACAACAGCAATAATAACAAGACTTGGTTGAGGATTTCAGGTTGGGGGAAACACTATTAGTTGGTAAAGACATATTATTTTATTTAATCCTTATCAGAACCCTGTGACCTCATAAGAAGATACTGTTAAACTTAATCCCACTTAATAGTTTAGAAAAGGAAGCTCAGAGATGTTAAGTAACTTTTCTGCAAAATAGTCTTAATAAGTAGCTAATTTCAGACCTTATGTGGCCCATCTGAGACTACAATAGTGTGATAGTTATAAAAAGAGAGAAGCAAGGAATTAGCAAACAAGATCTCACATTACTCATTCTAACCCAGGCCAGGATGACAAAAGGGACAGAAAGCGATGACACTGTTGGTGCACAGGACACCACTTTGGTGCTGCACAGTCCACAAGTAGCATTTGTTCCTAAACAGAAAGCTACTAAACACATATCTTAAATCATTTGGTTTTGGTGGCTTGCTTTCATTTTTGTCTTAGTTTTTCTTCAAAGAAATGTTCCCTGATCAGTAGAAATTAGCTCTGTGGAACAGAACCAATACATTAATCTGTCATTTATTCCACGGAAATATTCTCCTTTGCAAAGGACTTTTTTTTTTTTTTTTTTTTTTTTCTCTTTTTGAGACAGGGTCTCACTATGCAGTTCAGGCTGGCCTTAAGCTTACTTTGTAGCTCAGGCTGGTCTCGAACTCACAACAATCCTCCTGCCTCAGCCTCCCAAGTGTTGGGATTACAGGCATGCGCCACCATGCCCGGCTTTGCAAAGGACTTTTGATGGGAATAACTCAGTGCTTCTTTATTACTTTCATGATGAAGGTGCTATTTAATGGTGAACTCAATGCAGGATTGTTTCCACCCTGTGAACTCCTTGCAGGGGTGCTCAAACCTGTGCACACACTTTAGGAGTCTGGTCTCTTTGCATCAAGCTCCTGTGTGTGCCACACCCCTTTTTCCATCTGAAAAGGATTCTGCCCTTTTTTTCTTCAGTTTTGCCTCTTCTCTGTGCTCTGAGACTTTTGTAGACTCTCAGCTGTTTGGGGACAGTGAGATGTGGAGCCAACGAGGAAGAGCTGATGAGAGGGAGAGAGAGGAAGGAAGGAAGGAAGGATAGATGGATGGGTGGGTGGGTGGGTGGGTGAGTGCATGAATAGATGGATGAATGAATGGATGGATGGATGGGTAGATGGATGCATGGTATGTATGTATGGATAGGTGGTTGGGTGGGTGGGTAGATGGATGGATGGATGGATGGATGGATGGATGGATGGATGGATGGATGGATGGATGGATGGATGGATGGATAGGTGGATGGATGGATGGATGGATGGATGGATGGATGGATGGATGGATGGATGGATAGGTGGATGGATGGGCCTACAGGCCAAAACTGTGGGGAGAGGCATGGTTTGAGCCCAGCGCTGGGGCCCCTCACTTTCTGCATTTCCACAGCATCACACTGTCCCAACAACCATCTGGGGTCCAGCTTGTGACTCTCCCAAGTGGAGGGACCTCTGATATTAAATATGGACAGGACAGGCTGACTTCTGAAGTTTGAAGGAGAGAACTGGCTTTGTTGGTGGTGGGGAAAGTGGGTGGGCCTACCCCGCGTGGCTGCCCTCGAGGTTGGAGGTTTCCTTTAGTCACCGCACACCCAGAAAATGGCTTGCTTACCACAGAAGATGCAGCTCAGACCCTTGCTAAAATTTCTGTGGCCATTCATCTTTTCTGAAATCAGTTGTTTTTTTTTTTTTCTTTTTAACCAGGTTGCAGCCTAATATGCAGAAGGGAAGAGTAAAAGCTTTCTTCAGACTGCCCTCCACATTGCTATAGCCCCTCTGATGATGGCCGGCCACAGACAGAAGAGGTATAGCCTTGTTTATGTGAATTACCATGTGAAATGGCTTGAAGTGATGTTCTCTTCCTTTATTACCATAGAAACCTTTATCAAATTTCTTATAAATACCTCAGAAACAGGACGACCCATGGAATGGATAGTGAGTAAAAAGAACCTTGAAGGAAATAAATGGCTACATGACAGAGTAATGCAACTCATTGCACGAAATCTCTGTATGACCCAAGCCATTACGGATGCTGAGCTCACGATTGGTAAGGGAAAGGCCCCACCAGCTCTCTGAGATGGTGCTGGGGTGGTGTCCAGAGTCCACTTTCTGAAGTCGGGTGAGCTTTCTCTCCTGTGTAGGAACATTGCATGGAGGTGCTACGAACACACTGACTGCATCGATATTCAGGGAGGACCTGACCTGGGCCATTATGGACCAGACAGGAATTGTATAAAAATTATTTGACAGAAAGAAATAGCCAGTGTGCTGTGCCAAAATCCAGAGTGCTCTTCTTCAAGATGAATCACGGTCCATTCCAAAATGTCAAATAGATTTAGTCATTTTAATCTTCTCATTAGATGGATACCTGATACTTTCATGAAAGCTAAAGGAACCAGCTGGAGCAGGGGTTCCACCGTGAAGACCACATCGTGTGGTCTTGGGTAAGTCATGGATGGCCCAGACCTTAGCTTCCTCAGCAGATTCTCATCTTCATCTGTTTACAGGAAGATTAGATAAGATAGCACATACCAGGCCTTTAACACGGTCTTCACTATTTAGTGAACACACCATGGTGAATGTTATGAATTATTACTTACCAAGAGTGATAATTAATAAAAGAATCGATAATATATGTACTCAAATCATCAACATCAATGGCTGATTTTTACACCATCTCCTTTCCTGGAGCCCATAGACAATGTCTGATCTTAAATAACTGGGAAGCGAATGCCTGGGGAGAAAGCAAGCACAGATCTGAAGGGCACAGGTGATGCGATTTTTGCACAGCTCTGACCTTTCTGGGGCTGCAAGTCTGGAAGTTTCGAAGTGCCACAGGCACCCTTCTCGCTGCTTTTCCCCTGGTGCCTGCAAAGAGAGTCTGCTTTGCTAAGACCTCAGGCCTGATTTCAGGGGGGAAAGGCCCAGGAAATTTGGCTTCATCTCCACACATCTTTGCACTTTTCCCAGCTACACAGAACCTCCAAGCTTCCCCAGATTACCTCGTTTCAATGGCATGGAGTCTTTCAAAGGGAATGCAATGATTCCACCGAGAACTGAGCGCTGCTGACAGCCAACCTCCCACTGTCCTCTGTGCTTCATAAATTATGCTGCCTCTGAGTGCGAGCTGGGCAGCGCTGATTTCCTGGCCCCTCGTGATTCATGGTTTCTCTTAACTATGTCAGTGCCTTGTCAGCAGAGCTGTTCTTTTTGGACAGAATATGACAGCGTCTGCTTCTTCCAGGGCAGCTTGCAAACTGGATATTGAGTCTTTTTATGTACCCCAAATTTTAAAAAACAATTTCAAGATAACTATTAACTGTTCATGTTAGGGATTACTTCCAAATTCAGCAAACATTAGCATTTAATTAACAGTTGTCTCTCTGCAAATAAACTATGACCCAAGAAGATACTCTGGTGATCACACACTGTTATCATTAAAATTAACTAACAAACCAAAGGAATGGTCCTCTTCAGGTCAGAAATAGAGAGACTCTAATTAAAAGAAAGTGAAGCTAACACCAGGCAGCAGTGGGAAAGATCAACCCAGCAGAGAAGGCTACCAGGTCAGCTTCTCTGCTTTATAGACCGCTGTAGTTCCTGCCTCACCTGAACCCATCTGTGAGCTTAGGAACTGGAGGCTCAGACAAATCGGGTGACAACACTGACCATGCATGGCCTCTGGAATACCTTCTTAAGATGCAGTGTCTTAACACACAAACAGAAGCTACACATTCTTAGGAATAAATTCTATCTCTCCCTGCTTCCAGGACTGCTCCAGAGTCTTCTAAGACATGTGGATAACTCTGACTTAAAGCCCTTCCCCTGGGATGACAGGAGCAAGCTGCTGAAGTTCCCAGAATTCTTCTCACTCCTGTAGACCCTGAGAGGTCTATAATGGCCTGAGTGCTTCTTTGGGCTTAAGGATGGGGACAAGGGGGACAGAAAGAAAAAGGTGCTTGGGATGTGGCCCACAAGAAGATTTTCAGGATTTGGGGGAGAAGTATTTTCTTTCTTTCTTTCTTTCTTTCTTTCTTTCTTTCTTTCTTTCTTTCTTTCTTTCTTTCTTTCTTTCTCTCTCTCTCTCTCTCTCTCTCTCTCTCTCTCTCTCTCTCTCCCTTCCTCCTCTTCCCCTTCCTCCTCCTCTTCTTCTTCCTTCTTCTTTTCCTTCTTCTTCTTCCTCCTACTCCTCTTCCTCTTCCTCTTTTTCTTCTTCCAGAACTATGAATGTTAAAAACTGAATATATTTATTGAGAAACAAAGCTTTTGTCTGACAGGCACAGAAAGGGTTCCAAATGGGTTGCCAGGGGAGAAAATTCTTAAAAGGCTATAGGATGAACCAATACAAATGCCAAAGGAGACTGAAACAGCGTGACTGTGTGCTGGCAGCACAATGTTTGTGTTGTGACAATTATGACAGGTTCTCATTGCACCTGACCTTCACTTTTCTCGGTCTTGCCAGTTCTTTGCTGATTCACGCACCTGTGGAGGATTGCTTAAGAGGAGGAGCTTCTGAAAGGGGCCATTTCACTGTGGTAGTGATCTTGACATGTAGGTCCTCACTCATTTCTAACCTATCACTCAACCTTAGAATCTTTGCAAAAAGAGGAGGCTTCTTTGGTGTGTGTGTGCTCGTGTGTATGCGTGTATGTGTATGTGTGTGTGTATGTGTGTGTGTGTGTGTGAGAGAGAGAGAGAGAGAGAGAGAGAGAGAGAGAGAAATGCCCTCTGGATTGTAGGATGTTCACAGTGGCTCTCATTTTTTCCTATTACAAGCCAGAAGCACTCCCAAGCTGTGACTACTCAAAATTTCATTTGTCCTCTCTCTCCTGGGTCACAGCTCACTCCCAGGGGGCAAGTATTGCCAGAAATGGAGGGGATTTCAGTTTCTCCCAGCACTTTGGGCTCCAGGTTAGACTGTGACTTCCCTGTGCTCCATTTCATTATCTTATGAAATGTGAATTATAGATAAAGTTGTGAAAGAACCTTAAATGGCCCAAAGGCATCAGGAGAATGTTCAGTGGACAGCAAGGCATACGGTCTGGCATATTCTTTAAGTTGACGGATTTGATGAAGACTCGTATTTCTGCTGTCGTTGAGCTGCCTCACAGTCGTATACCTTAAGAAAACTGATCACAATGTAAGTCTTGATTTGATGATTAAATTCTAGATTGAGTCTAGTGGAATCCCACTGAGTTTTTTTTTTTTTTTTGCATGTGCATTTTATCAACTTTTTTCTGGATTTGCATCTAATTTAAAATTCATTCAGCATTCCATGTTTGACTACCTTTGTGCAAAGTGGATTCCCCTTTGAATCTGTTGTAACATTATAGTGTTCCCCTCATTAATTAGTGAATTAAGTAAAATCTTTAACGTGTGTTTAGAAAAGAAAAGCAATTGTCTTTACAGTGATCTGCTTTTCCTTTTTGGGGTGAAAATATGCGACGCTTACAGAAGGACCTCCAGCCCGGGCGTCTTCAGTATCGCATCTACTGCAGCCAAACCACTTCCTTCCTGATTCCTCCCAACCCTTGGAGCTTGTGTACGCATTAATCAAATAAATGAGGAAAAGGAAGTGAGGACTCAGACAGAGGAGCACTGTCCGTAATGTTACTCCCTTCTCTGAATTCCTTGTTTACACTGTTGAAATTTACTGGGTTAACGTCTGAACAGAGCGCTCAGCTCAGTCGGTAACGACGTTTTGGTAAAGGATCTCTGACACCAGCAAGGCGTAACTGCCTCCTCACGTGCCAGACTCAAGTGGCGCTAGAGGTTCATTGATGGGAGTCGGATTTCCTGACGAAGTCATTACTATAAAAATCCAAACTCACTGCTGACTGCCCCACAGTGTTTCATTGCAGCCTGCTTGTTGACGCATTCCAACACGAGCCTGGAAATAGTTCAGGAGTGGGAACGTGCCAGAGCCCCAAAGCATTGTTCTAAGACCTAGGAGCAGTCGCCTCGCTCCTCAGCGGCCTGCTCCTCAGCGGCCTACTCGGGGTCCGCACGCTATCTGGGGACTCCGGGTCTTCCACGGCCCCTGTCTTCCTCTGTGCAGTGGCTGGCCCAGAGCGCACCTGGATCACTGTCAGTCTCGAGATTCTGCGGTGCCCAGGTTTCGTGAGAACCTTGTAGATCATTATGCTTCTCAGGGGGGCCTGAGTACAGAAGTGATCTTCTGCTGCTCCCTGACTTCCCACTCCCCAGGGCTTCGGCCCCCCACTCCTTCTCACTGGGCCCCCCTTTCCACTCCGGGCCGGAGCGCGGTACAGTCTGGGATCCAGAGTTTGTGCCCCAGCTCCCTATGCAGAGACAGTCTCAGCCAGCTGCCTCCGCGCTTGCCTGGTGCCCTCTGGGAGTGAATGTCCGAGAGTCTGAACGGATGAGCCCGATTACTGAGGACGGAGTGACTGTGTAGCGTTGAGCTTCCCCTTTACTTCCACGCCCCGAGGTGTCCCTCCTTCACTGTGCCCCGCTCCATGGCTCCTTGCCCATCTGCTCTTCCTTCATGGCTGCGTGCTGTCTGCGACTGCGGAGGCTCAGTCAGCAGCTGCGGAAGAGGCAGCGTGGATCAGGGCTGTGAACCCTGGCTCCTGGGCGCCACAGGGCCCGGCTGCTGCCTGCTCGAGGCGAGCTCCAGCGGGGCAGTCCACAAATTCACTCCTCGTGGCGCAGCTGTTAATGTTGCCTAAATAAGAACTGGCTGCAAGCTTTTATTTAAAAGCCACTGCTTGATAGAGGCCTTGTGATGGTGAGATTCAAAGACGGTTTTTATCGCTACGTTATTAGGCCTTTGAAAGAGGAAAATTTGATGTTTAATATTTAAACAGCTTCTATTTTGCCGAATTCTTTGATATCTGATGTTAACTGTGTAACCATTTAAGGCCCATTTCGAAAGACTTTTCCCAACATTTAGAGCACTACAGGAATTTATTCGCAATACTTCTGCATGAAAAGTTGCCAGTTATTTCTTACCATGGTGGCTACTGCCAGCAGGTATGTTCATTAGTAACGAAATAAAGAAACATTTCTATTTTGATGGATTTTAATTTTCCTGCTATACCAGACTATCTTCCTCCCACAATGGGGACAGAAACAAATCCCTTTCATCTTTAAAATGTTACCACTTCTTTAAATTTAGGGAAACTGAACAGAATTTAATACAAGGAAACTCACTGTCTTTGGGCAAAGATGATAATTCCAAGCATCTTCATTCCATCTTTATCTTAAAGTTAAAAGGTCATTAAAAAGCACCTATGTACGCTTGGACACACACTGGGGTCCCTCTCTCTCTGTGCACCTTAACCATGGCTCTCAGGACCATCCCCACCTTTGTAGAGCCAGGGCTTTCCAAAATGTTTCAGCCACCGAAATGGTTACCTTGTGTTCTATAGGCAGATTCTATCACTGGGTGAAGTTCAGCTGTGGTTGTTTACCCAAGAGCCCTGGACAATCTGTTCAACTTATTCTCTTCCTAGTGCCCAGAATTCCTGTAAGTTTGTTCCATACCAATGTAAGAAAACTCATGCACACACTTCTAGGAGAGTGCGATACAAATTTCAGATGCAACACAAAACTGTAACTCTGTGACAGGAAGCCAAAGTCCATCATTTTAAAATTGTTTTTTATTAGTTTTTGTATTTTAGGAAAGGGTCTACAGAGTGTTCAGGGTCTCACTACTAGATAGGACTTAGTGATCTGCCTGTTTACAGCTTCCTAAGAGCTGGGATTACAGGCATGCCAGCACGCCCAGTGTCAATCAATTGCTGTCTCAGCTCTCCCCAGGGATTGAATCCCGGCCCCTGTGCCTGCTTGCAGGCACTCTAATCCACTGAGCTATTTGGCTAGCCCTCCACCATTGTTTTGCATTAGCAAATTCATTCACAAATACTTAGTGAGAATTAAACTGTGGATTACAAATAAAGTATTTTCCTTCCGTACTCCAAATCTAATGTGGTAGAGACCTAAGTGTTGGTTTCCAGTTCACTTTGGCAAATGACCTTGGGGAAACTATATGCCCAGCTGACTGGTTTCATTAAGGGCAAAATGTAGGTAGATGATTCCAGATCAGAGAAGAAGATAACTTTGCGGCTACATTCCTATTCTTGATTATGTTAGAGACAATCCAAAGTGCCTGCTTGACACAGAGACCCTCCCTCCAGGACCTCCCACAACCAGAGTCCTTGCTAACCAGGTAAATATGGTGGTCACATCGGGCTCCCACTCTGGGAACATTAGCAGGGGAGGACAGCTAAGCAGAGACCCCCAACAGCAGGAAGGAATCATGTTGTCTTCAAACTCAGGAGACTGAAGAGTGTTCAGACAGAGAGCTGGTGATGCTGAGGAATGGGGCCGTGAGGCGGCCAAGGAGGCAGGCAGGCCCTGGCTCTAGGAGAGACCCTTCATCTAGTCCAGGGGTGGACATTGATTTTTTTTTTCCTAAAATGGCCAGAAAATGACCCATTTTAACCTCACACTAAACTCCCCCTGAGTGGCTACTCTTCCTGGCAATCAGTAGAGGTTTGGCTAAAACAATAGCACCACAACTGCAGAGGGCATTACCAAGAGCACTGAGGACTTTATGCGCTAAAAGCTGATGTTTCCAAATGTCCCTGAGCTACCGAGATAAATCTTTCCAGACTGGCTTTTCAAAATGTAAAATGCACACTGGACCAAAGAAGATGCAAAACCAGGTCCAATTTGTAGCACAAAGATTTGCTAAATTTGAAAATATGCTTCAAACAACACAGAATCTAGAATTTTCTTCTGAAAGATTTCTGTCTCTGTCTCTTTCTGTCTGTCTCTCTCTGATATTCCATGTACAAAGTTTTAAAATTCATAGAAAAGAGAACAGCATGGTAGAAATAACACGCCTTTTATGGCTAGACACAGGTTGAAATTAGTCCCTGTACATACGAGCTCTGTGAGTTTGGCTAAGTTACGTAACCTCTCTAAGCCTCAATTTCTTCATCTCTATGTTAAGAACAGGACAACCTCCCTTTAGTTCAATGTGAGGACTAACTAGGACGAGCATGGCACACCTCAGGCACTCGGCCTCTCCTTTCTCCTTCCTCACCAATGTTACTGTTTTACAGTTACACAGAATATTGCTCCAAATTGACAAGCAGGATTGGAAAGAAAACAGAAAAGACCTTTTGGCTTCTTGACCTTGTCAACCAGAAGGTCTCCTTCATTCTTGTCAGAAAAAAAAGAGGAACATACTAAGGCCCAACGTGAGACTTTAGGCAGAAGGGACTGCGTCTTAGTTCTCACAGGCTGCTGCAACCAGATTACCTAGACCAGACATTTATTCCTCATAGTCCTAAGGCTGGAGAGCCAAGACCAAGGTGCTGGCAGATCGGAGATCTGCAGTGCCTTGCCTCCTTGTAGTCTCTCCCTGTGCTATCACAGGGTCAGCAGGGCTGAGCTGTCCAGAACCTAATGAACACCTCCCCGAGGCTCCATGTCCTAACACTTTGAACTTGGGGTTGAATTTCTCCGTGAGACTTCTGGGGGCTGTGGACCCGGAGCCCATCACACGGCCTCTTTCCATTCCAATGTGCATATGTGGGCCACTGACCACTTTTCCGGTGAGGCAGTGCCTGGTGCCAGCACACGTCCGCACTGGTGTGCACTTGTGGCTGCATGTACTGGGGGAGCACAGCCGACAGGGTGGGTGGCTTCTTCGCCCAATAGATTCAGAAGCACTCTGGTAAGTACATTGGCTCAGCTTCACGTAGAGTGCCAGCAAGCTTCAGAGCCAGGCTTGTTGCTTCAGCATGTCCTGATAAGATCTACTGAGCTCTGTAAATTATTGTTTCACTTAAAGGAGAAAAGATGCTTAGCACAGGCCACATGAGCAGTGCACTGCCCAGTGTCACAGGAAATGACTCCTACAGGACTATGAGAAGCCTGCCCAAGGAGCACTAGATACCTGCATAACTAACGCCTTGGTGGGGCGAGTGTATTCATTACAATGTCTGATTCCCGGTGTGACAACGAGGGAGTGAGGGAATGGGAAGAATCTCCTGAAGCCAGGCCTCCATGCCCCGGATGTGTGCACCCAAGAGCTTAGACAGAGCTGCATAAAAGAAAAGCAAGCTCCGCAGCCTGGCCACACTGGCTTCATGCGCGAGTGCATGGTGTCCCTCAAAGAAACACAGGAGGACTGTGGAACACTTTTACAAATGACCCAGACTGGCGCCTCTATCTGTGTCCTGGAGCTGAGCCCCAAGTGTCCTCAAAGCAGATATGAAATATCAAGAAATATGCATGCTATGAAACAAGGGCTTTATCACAAAGGAACCCCAACATCAACTCTCCCCTAAAGTACATCATATTGTTGTTGTATTTGTGGTCTTTTGTGGTTCCGGAAAACTGTAACTCTGTAAAGGGTAAGAACAGTGCCTACCATGTGCTAATTCAACAGCAGGAGGACCACCCATCACAACAAATCAAGGGCAAGCAGGTGACTGAAACTGAGGAATCTGACAGCATACCAGATTTCAAAAGAGCTAATCCACCAATCCATAGTTTTATTCCAGCCTCTGTCTATTTAAGGTCAATTTGGAAAAGTTTTCAAGCAAACTATTCTAAACCTAACCTCTTTTCTATCTTGCTATCTGATTAGTGTTTAAATGAGTTTATGATATAAGCATTACAACTTTCTCTTAAAAGAAAAGTGCCCCTCCACCAAACTCGCACTAATTTAGGTTAAAAACAAAGTAATGGCAGCAAAAGTGTCTTTAAGTTTTGCAATAATCCTTCCAGTACTTCTGCATCCCAAAAGGCTCCAGATGTGACCAGCCACTGCAAAATGGTAAGTTGTTTATCAGCACTCTACAATGGGGACTGGCACCTGTAATTTCACTCTTTTTTTGCATCAGCATTATTAAAACACCTAAACAAATGACCAAGAGAAGGTTTTGTGTAATCACACAGACACCTTTGGGGTGAAATGCTCAGCAGGTCACTGGTGGCCCTGAAGGTGACGGCCACTGCTGGCAGCTTCCTCCTCCAATGTCTGTGCAGTGGTGCCCGCCAGAGCTCCTTCTGCAGGGAGCTTTTGCTGGGGGCTCAGGCTGGAACGCAGCACTGAGATGTTGCTCACCGGGCAAGAACTGATGGTTGAAGGCTCTGGACCAAGCAGGGAATTCCACGATGCTTTCATTACATGCATTCATTTCTTTCTTGATTTCTCTCTCTCTCTCCCCCTCTTTGTTAACAATCATCTGTAGCCCCTGGTAGACCTCAGCTTGCAGAGAGGATTTAAGAAATAAACATCTGAATCATGAGATGACAATGAACAGCATGTGAAGCTTGGTGCTCTCTTCCCCCATCCCGTCCCTCTTCAGCCTGGGCCCTGGGCCCTGCCGCATCTCCCCATGGCCAGTTTGGCTGCCAGCTCCAGCCCGCCCCATCGTTCCTATTGATCAGGAACATGACAGGCGACTTTGCTTGCTGCCCAGTTAACAATGCAGATTACTAGAACTCCACTTTCGCTTGCCTGCTGATTTCCAGCTCTGTGGAGCAGTGAGCCATAATTTGGTCCTGATGTAATATGGGCCTGGGTTAGCAGTTTGCTTGGGAAAAAAACTTTCTGTTCTTTATTTGTATAAAATGATTACGGCTCAGATGCTTGGCAACAGGCCATTTAAAATAGTCTACTTCTGCAAGGCCTTGGCATGCACGGCAAGGAGAAGCAGATCGGGGGTGGAGGGGCCGAGCGACCAATGACTCACCTGGGACTCCAGGCTGAGCCAGTGCACACACATGTGAGACCGTGTTGCCTTGGGGGTCAGGGTATCATGGAGCTCTTGTTGCTGGGTGAAGGTGGGCTGTGCTAGTTTTCTTTCTGCTTCTCACAGACAGCAAATAGACATGTCTTGATATGTTAAATGAAGTCAAGATGGAGAACAGGCTAGGTTAAACCATGTTGGAGCCTCTAACTGCTGCCTGCTGAAGTCTGGAGCATAGGGAGTACCTGGCCAAGGCTGCCGATGTTACCTCTCTTTCCTCAAGATAGTCTTTATGTTGTCTTTAAAGTGAGTGCTGGTTGTACTGGCTTTTAGCCACTCAAATAATGTAGCGTACTGCAAACAAGTCCTCCACCCAGGGAAGGACCCCTTACATAGGAGAGGTACCCACTGAGCAGGCAAAGGCTGGCATGTGGGCAGGTGAACAGAAGACAAGACGGTGGGCTTGGTCACCACCCTGCTCTAAGATCAGACCCCACATACCAGAGAGGGAGACGGCGGGGCCCTGTGACAGCCCTTCTGGAAGCCACTGGTGGTGGAGTGGGCCCCACTGGTAAGTATGCTTCTGCACAGAGAGAAGCATACTGGGCAGGGTATGCTTCGAGGCCTGGGGACTCAAACCCTACTGTTCTAAAGGTTACTTCATTTTATTTATTTTACTGTTTTCAATTTTTAAAGCATTTATTTATTTACTTATTTATTTGGTACTGGGTCTTGCTGTGCACCTTGGACTTGTAGTGATCCTCCTGTTTCAGCCTTCCCAGGGCTGGGATTACAGGTGTGCACCACAACACCTGGTTTCAGTGGTCAATACAGTGTGCAGGTGGTTTGGGGGCTGGTACAGCATGTGGTACTAGGGACTGAATACACTTTGCCAAGCAGGCACTTAGACCACTGAGCTATCTTCCCAGGCCAGTTGCTTTGTTTTAAAAAACAATTTTCAAATCTGGAGCCATCTCAACCATCTCAAGAGAGAAGTTCTTTATCGTTTAATAGCTAGCTGGGTGCTTTCCCGTGGTTATTTTAAAGAAATGAGTTGGGACTCTGAAAGCTGAGCCTTGGCATTGGGGCACTGAAGGTAGGGTCCTCCTGTTCCGCACCAGCCCTCAGCAAAGGAGGCCTGTGGAGTAGTGAGAAACCTGCAGAGGGCCAGGGCTCCCCTGGACCAGTGAGGAGTCCTCAGAGGAGCCCAAGAACGACCCATCGCTAATTAATCTCCCCTGCCGTATTCCCTCTGCATCTTCCACACTCGTAATTATATTTATGATTGTAATTGCATTATATGACAGTTCAGATCCTTTTCAATAGCTACCATTGTGAGGGGAACCTCACTGATACAAAGGATTTCCAGCCATGAGCCAGGAACTTCCTTACTTTAAGCATGTTCAGTAAAATCCCACCTTGCACTGTAAAGTAGCTGAGATGCTGCTTCCAGTCTGTGGCAGAGGGAGGTGACCTCTTCACTACATTCCTTATGGTGTGAGAGTTATGGGGATCTCTGTCCAGGCTATGACATCCTCCTGGCCCCCACACAGCTCCCACTCAAGATACAAGCTCAGTAAGCACCACCAGAACGAGACACCAGACTCCCATTTCTTCCTGATGCTCTTTCCCCAAAACTGCATGTCAGACACAAGGCTGGTCTGGCCACCAAGTCTGTCCACACTGGTGCTAACTGCAGGGGCTGCTAGCCCATAATATTTGCTTCCTTGCAGCTATCACAAACATCAATATGAATTCTTCATCACTAGCACCAAAGAACTCTAAAGGGACACTGCTGGTCCAGTCTTTTCTTTAATCTCAGACTGTGGCACCTACCTGTCTACTCTTTCAGAAGGCCTTATTTTCAAAAGATGGTGTCAGGGAAAATAAACTATTTTAAATACAAAGACATAAATATGATAAGCAAAAACTAGACCCACTCTCTCTGAAATGAGGATACAGCATGAGGATCAACTGCCACCGCTACTTGATGACAAGAGGTGGCATCAGAAGTGTTAGCCTCCAGTCAAACGCTTTCTGAATATACGCTGTGCATAAGCACCAGCAATTTAATGTATAAGAAGAAGAGATTTAAACATGTGTAGGCCCCATGTATTTTTCATAATAATTTCTTTCATTGTTGGGTTAGAGAAGAAAACAGCTCAAAGGACTATGCTCAAGATTTAGATGACTAAACTCACTTTCTCTCTTTTTTTAAAATGTATTTAGTACAGGGTCTACAGGGTGTCACTACACAGATTGGACTTGTAGTGATCCTCCTGTTTTCAGCCTTCCAAGCACTGGGATTACAGGCTTACGCCACCATGCCAAATCTCAATCACAGTCTCAGTGTGCCCCAGGGGTGGGGCTGGCATGGGACTCTGGGGATTGAACCCCAGTCCCTGCACCTACCTAAGCAGGGGCTTTAGTCCACCAAGCTATCTGGTTGGCCCTAAACTCACTTTCACAGGCAAAATGAAATGGCCAGAAGGAAAACAACGTGATCAGAATTGTGGATTTGTACCAGCAACTTACAGAAAGGTAAATAGATGTTAAGGGAAAGTTCTCTTCTCTCATTTGGGTGTATATTTTTAGAAAAATAAAAACCGTTGGATCCAGTGATGATGTCTGTACAATTTCTGAGTACATGTGAGTAACTAAGGAATTATATATTTTAAAATGTTGAGTTCTACAAACTGCAGTACATCCCAAAATAGGGTGCTGTTGTGAGGATCACCAGATTTTCTTATCAAAATCCCATACTATGGGGCTGGGAAATAGCTCGGTGGCCTAAGCACCTACTTGGCAAGCACAAAGACAGGGTTAGATCTCCAGTCCCGCATGCAGTGCTCGTCCCAGAACTCCAGGTGTGTTGAGCCAGCCACCTAAACCAGGCATGGTGGTACACACCTGTAATCCCAGTGCTGGGGAGGCTGGGACAGAAGAATCCCCATGAGTCTGAGTTGTGTATCGAGACCTTGTACCAAACAAATTTTAAAAAATACAAAAATAAACATAAATCCCATGCTATACTCTCAGCCACTCGGCACTGCCCCAACGCCAGCTCCATCCTAGTCCATGCCTGGCTGCAGGTAGGTGGCCGATCGAGGCCTTCGGGCTCCAGCACATGAGCCACCGGCTCTGATCCCGCCCAATGGGCCTCTGACGCAGGTAGACACGGGCCATGGCAGGGAGTTGGAGCCAGGGAATACCTTCCCCTAATTTTTTCCAGCAGAATCAGCTGTTGACCTAATGAAACATTTATGCAGCAGCATCAGGTGCAGGATGTGCAGAAGGAAGAGGGACTGTTTGTGGAGAAACTACTCTGTGCCAGTGCTGAGAAGCAGCTTCTAGAAGTTTAGCAGGCGGTGTGTTTTATATTTCAGTACAATCAGAGAGAGCAGATTTCACTGCAAAGAAAGCTCTCCTTTAATGGCTGTTTGGCAGCTGCCCGCAGGTGTTGACCAGGCTCATCCTCCACAGCACTGCAGGGTGGGGGTGGAAGCCCCATTTCAGAGGTGAGCAAAGGGGGGCTCTTACGCTCAGCAGGGAGGACATGCAGAGCAGGAATTCAGTGCGGGCCCTCTGCAGTCTGTGCTCCATTCCTCAGAGAAGCGCTTCTTCACAACGGGAAAAATTGAGGCTGGTAGAAGTATTCAGCCCTGCTTACTTGGTAACCCAGAGCAAGGGGCTAAGGCCCTCAAGAACTATAAGAAAAGAAATGACTACAACAAGGAATAACACAAGTCCTGGAGACAGAGGTGGGTTCAAATCCTAGCTTTGCTGCATGGAACTGCAGGATATGGGAAAGGTACAGAGCATTTCTGGACCTCTGCTCCCTGCAATGGGTATGTGTATAGTTCATAGGGTGCACATCAGCGATGAACAACAAATCACACACACACACACTCCTTCTTGGAATACAGTATTTATCCTTACTTGCTTTTTTTTTTTTTTTTTTTTTTTTGTGGTTTTGGGAAGGGTCTACAGGGTGTTCAGGGTCTCATTACTAGATCTGACTGATACTGATCCTCCTAGTTCCTGCCTCCCAAGAGCTGGGATTATAGGTGAGTGCCACCACACCCAGTCTCAATTGCTGTCTCAGCACACCCTGAGGAGGCAGGGCCAGCACAGCAGGCCCAGGGATGGAACTCTCTGCCCCTGTGCCTACTTGTAGGTGCTTTAATCCACTGAGCTATTTGGTCAGCCTGAATTTGCTATTTTTAACACTGACACTGACAAACTGAAACTTGACATTCACTTCTACAGAACTAGTTTTCTTTTCTATGTCCAAATCTCTTTAACCAAACCTGGTTTTAAAAATTGTATTTATTTTTCTATCTATCTATTTATCTATCTATCTATCTATCTATCTATCTATCTATCTATCTATCTATCATCTATCATCTATCTGGTACAGTCTTGCTATGTAGCTTCAACTGTAGGGATCCCCCTGTCTCAGCCTCCAAATTGCTAGGATTACAGGTATCGTCACTATGCCCGGTTTCAGTGGCCAACACAGCGTACCCGGGCTTCCTGGACTGGCAGAGTATGTGGTGCCAGGGACCGAATCTGGGTCCATGCACTTGCCAGGCAGGTGTTTAGACTGCCAAGCTATCTCTCCAGCCCCTATATTTCATTTAATACAGGAGAAAATCTATCTCCTCTGAGGAAGGAGTTGGATGAATCATCCAGTAGACTAGCCTTCCACACTCTGTAGGATTTGGGATTTTATAGGTTATATAGGAAATAACTCCAAGATTAGTTTAAAAAATGCATTTAGCATTATTATTGTATTTGATTATTTTCCTTCAAGTTGATTGCTTATAATAATTTATCCAAGGAAACTGTCATCTGGCCACTAAAATTCTTTTGAGATTTGCATCCCTGATAAGAAAGAGCCATCTGGCGCTCCAGGTAATAATGAATGAACTCTGGCTCAGAAGGTGTTTGTGTAACACTGTCTTCACAGTTTTCAAGAATGCAAGCGTGTGCTTGAGGATAAAACCATCGAGGTAGGGCGGAGGCCCCAGGCCACCCAGCCCTCCAGGATGCAGAGACGTCCCAGGTAGGCTGAGCACAAGTTCACGGAAGCCTCCAAGGCCCCGCGGCGCCGGGTGCTCTCAGCTGAAGCCTTCCCTCTTGGCTGTGTTCTCCAGGATTCTAACCTATGGTGCATGGGGAACACAATGAATTCACGGAGATGAGCTGGCCTCCGCCCTGATGGTTCGGAGCCCTTCTTCTAGGATGGGGGAGTGATAATCTACACTAATTTTCTTCTCTTTTGTCCAAGGGCTTTCTTGAGTCAGAATAAATCAGCTTGAGTGATTCCAAGCTACAGTGAACTGGCCAGATGCAAAGGCAGATGGATTCGAATGCAAAGCCTCCCAAAGCCATGGCACAAGTGAAGACCCCAGCAGGGTCAGCGTGTGCTGTGCCCATGCTCGGTGGCTTTTGTAGGAACCACATAGAAAGGGACAAATAGATGTCTTCACTTCCATATTTTTGTGTGTATATCTTTAGTGATTAGCAGTTTAGAAAATAACAGGCTTAGATTCAAAGCATAGCCAGGAATCTAAAAATCTGTTGCTTTTCAAGAAAAGGATTACCTCAGGGTACAAGACTTACAACTGGGGAAATAGCTTCACTACGCTATAGGTTAGAACTGGTAGTTGTGCTATAGTTGTTGGTGTTGGTTTGAGATGCGCTCTCACTGTGTAATACAGGCTGGCCTTTCACTCACGATGTGTCCCAGCACCACCTCAGCCTTGCAGTGGTCCTTCTCCACAGTGTCCACAGTGCTGGGCACACAGGTGCGCACCACCACACCGGTGATGGCCATTTTCTCGTGAGGAAGCTCAGTGTGTTCAGCTCTGTGGCCCATCAGCATTTGGGACCTGCGCGTTCAGCATCATTTTCACTCATAAGGAGAAGGAACATCGTGTACTTAAGACAAAAATAAAATATGACTCACTAAAATGGTCGCTTAATGAAAGGTTATTTGTTTTTATTCTAAAATCTTAAAGCACACTGTAACATTACCTTGAATAAATATTGCTATTAACCTTCAGCCGTAAAGTGATTTTCAATAATGAAACAACAGATAATAGCAAGGAAAAATCTCTATACAGATAAGAATGTTCAGAGATGCTAAATCAAAGGTGAGACTGCTTCATTCAAATTGGCCGGAGGGAGTTGCAAATTAAGAATTCACCCAAAATAGAGCAAAAATCCATTTTATTAAAAGTTATAAAAAAAAAAAAAAAAAAAGCCACCAGCCACCCAAAGTTGCACACTGGTGATTTAACTGCAAAGGTCTTCTCTTATAAACAGGATTAACTCTAATTAATGGAAAATTCCAATCATGTTTATAAACACTAACAAAACACCACCATCCCCTCCCATGCTCCCCACACAACCCTGTCCCGGAAGGTGCTTTATGAAAGACAAAGGTCCATTAATTTAGCTAATTCCCCATTTTATAGATGAAGAAACTGAAGCACAAGCCACTTAGAAGACAAACAACTACACATTTCCAGAAAAGCAGAGGAAATCTCTTTCCCCTGTCCTTTCTTTCTCTCTGCCATTCTTCTAAGAAAAGGGACAAAGATCAGCCCTGTGTGGCCCCAAGTCAGGAGCACATGATTGATGAAACCACTGCACCAGCCCAAAGATGCAAATTGCAAAGGAATACTCCCAGACCGTGGGGATTTCAAGCTGCTTCTTTCTGACCCTTCTACTGGTTTGGTCTCAAGTGTGAGCCTCCAGCACTGCAGAGAGTGAGGTTCCAGCTATGGTTGACACCAGCAGCCTGGTGTGCCTGGCAAGGCTGGGCTCCCTCTTGCACGGCTGTCCTGGTGTCTGGGGTCTGGCCAGGCCCCTCACCCCACCCCCGCATAGGATGTCCCCAGGCAGATGAGAACAAGGATAATCGTAGCACTCTAGGAGGCTGAGCCAGGAGGATTGCAAGTTGTTCAGCTGTGATCGCCAGCTCAAGCACGCACACACACACACACACACACACACACTGTTGCGTGCACGCATGCATGTGCAAAAAAGACAAAATTGGTGAGACAGGACAGGCTGGTCACAGGGGCCCGGGTGTGGGTCTCTCCCAGAGGGCACAGGGACCCTGCTGGCCTCCAGAGAACTTCACTCTGGCGCCCATCTGCATTCCAGCCGCTGGTGGAGCAAAGCAAGGAAGAGCTGCCTCATCCATCTCTGACTGGCAGCAGCTGGGGCCAAGGGACTCAGTAGGTACTCGGGAAGTGGCAGTTATTCCAGGGTGTGTGGCTGAATGAACAGAAAAAGGTGCATACTTAGCAGGGGAGAAAGAAGAGCCTGGCAAACAGCCCCCCATAAAGGTCACCAATGGTGTCTCAGCGGAAAGACACGCTGCCCCCTTTCCTTTTCTTCCTCTCAGCATGGCTTGAACCCGGGTCCTGCATACCAGGCTACTTATCCCGCTCTCTTTATGTTTTCTTTTGTGATGGCGTCTCACTAAGTCTCCCAGGCAGTGCTCAAGCGTGCAGGCCTCTTGCCTCGGCCTCCTAGAATGCCAGGACTCCGGGGGCAAACAGCCATGCCCAGCTGAGCTTTCCTACTGTGTAAAGTGAGGCAGCATCACTTGCCCCATGGAACGATTACGGCTTCAGGGTCCTTTCATCCTAGGAAAGGCAGTGGGAAAACAGACAGATCGTGGTTGGCGTCCAGAAAGAACCCAAAGACCAAGGTGCAAAGAAATGAAGGAGGCCGAGTAGAGGGCGTCATCGGGGAATCTGCTTCAGTATATTCAAGGGGGCTCCAAGGATGGAAAGAGGCTGCCTCTGTAGCAGGAAGCCAGCACTTTTGGGGAAAGCAGAGAGCAGCTTAAGCCATGGCTCTGCAGGAGAGCTCTGTGGGCCAAAGCAGAGGGACTGGATTTGGAGGTGAGGGAGGGAGGGCGGTTAAGGAGTGATCAGAACTGTGGGCTCCCAGAAGGCTGGCCCGGCAGGAGCTGACAGATTCAGCCTGCCAGCCCCCACTCTGGTCCTGCAGGAGGAACCTGAAGAATTCGAGGGAGATAACAGGATAGGGTGCAGAGACACGAGAGAAAGCTTAAGCCAAGTGCTTGCCTCTCCTGCCCTGGGCTGCTGTGGCTGGGGACATGGGATGGGACACGAGATAGGGGTCTACACACTGCAGGGAAAGCCAGACAGGGTGTGGGCTGTGACCCTGGCCATCATTGGTCCTTTGGGGCAGATACAACTGTCCCATGGGCAGAAGGGCAGGTATGTTCACTTTTCTTTCCAACTGATAAGCTCACTTCAAAGTACAGAGGGACAAGGAAGGAAATAACCTGAGAATACCTAGTGACCAGGAGGGTGGAGAAAGCAAGAGTCCTGAAGCAGACAGGGAAGGGCCGGGCAACTTGGACAGCTTCGGAGCTCTGCAGAGAGCCCTTCACAGTCCTTGTCTCGGTCTGGAAAGTTTGTATCTGTGAGCCCATGGAAAAGTTAT
This sequence comes from Ctenomys sociabilis, assembly GCA_004027165.1. Taxonomy (NCBI): domain Eukaryota; kingdom Metazoa; phylum Chordata; class Mammalia; order Rodentia; family Ctenomyidae; genus Ctenomys; species Ctenomys sociabilis. The sequence goes on along the minus strand of PVKA01003690.1, from coordinate 12,295 downwards.
TGGAAGCCTGTGGAGTTAATTCCCATCCACCACACCCAAGTGTTACCCACAGGGAGAATAAAGACACATATTTGTAGTTATAAGGTGCTAAGGGGCTCTAAGTCCAGCCATAGTGAAGGCTATTTGGAACAAAGGCCTCAACCCGGGGCTCACCTGGGTTTTATTCATTCATGAAGAAAGGGGTGGCTTGAGGACGAGTGATTGTGGCAGTGGTGGGAAGTAGCTGAGTGCCATGAGCTGGGCTGGTGGGAGGCCTGCGCTCACCTCTGGATAAGCAGAGAGAAGGACCCACAGAGAGCAGTCCGCACTCCACAGCTGAGACAGTGTCTAGTGCTTGGCGGTTGGTGCCTCAGCTCTGATGCATGATCTCTCGAGCCCCAGGAAGTCACAGCCTCTGTCTCCAGGCTCCCTCGATCCCAGGCATCAGCAGCCATGCTGACTCTTCCTCCCACTCCTCCTGGCTCACACAGGAGAACAGCGGTGCGGGTCTGGGGAAACAGAGTCGGCCTGCCACCCCTGCTCTGGTCCTGCTGGAGGAACCTGAAGGATTTGAGGCAGGTAGCAGGATAGGGTGCCATCTCCAAAGACATGCCTGGACTGGACCAATATGCAATGCTTAAAGCCCATTGCAGGGGTGAGGAAAAGTCCCAGCCAGCTCTGTACATATCAGTATGTGGAATAAGGTCAGGTTCAGCCAAAATGGAGACCCTTGCTCCTCATTCCAGGAGAGTTGCCCAGTGTCCTCCAAGAGCTCCTGTAGGCTGAGTGCAGGGTGAGGTACTTGGACAGAGGCAGTGTGCGCTTTCCTTCCATCAGGTGTGTGCTACGCTTTCTCCTCAATGAAGGTGGACCCGCACTGGGGTCCCCAAGAGCAGAGAGACACCTTTCCTTTTATTCTCCTTGGTAATTCCTCTGAAGGTTTTTTAGAATTGCCTATAGCTCACAGCTCCAGAATGTGGCAGGAGGAAACATTTTGCAGCTGGGAGCAGCTGGACCCTGGGAGTAGGACCCCCCACTGCTGGGTCAGACTTGCTCGTGGGGCTCAGTCATGCCAAGCAGAATATCTGTAGGATCACATGGAGACAGGTCAAAACTAACTTCTCTGTACCTATGAATGTTGCAGGGTTGATGGTCATTAATGATTATGGGTTCACCTGAGAGGACCCAGAAGCAGTTTTTAAAAGAAATAGAGCAGAATAGTAAACAGTACTGAGGCATGGTGGTCTGGGTCCATAATCTAGGCATGCCAAGGCTGAGGCAGGAGGGTCCCTGAGAGGGGATAGAAATGCACATACACACTGCATATTTACAGCCTATGAAGTCAGACGCTTTGCTTGTTGTGGACAGCAATCTAAGAAATTTGAGAACTATTGACAACTTAGCCTCTGGCTCCCATTCTCACTCAAAATTAGGAAATCAGAGCACAGTTTTGCACACATCTTTCAGCTTCCAGTGGTCTATATTGAAGCTGTTCCCTCCCCATTTTGACCCTGGTTCTTCCTGTGCTCCCTGCTGTTGCCCTGTCCAGCTTCTGCTTGGAATGGTACTGGATTTCAAGGACACAGAGCAAACCACCCACAAGGTCCTAACCCAGGTCATCACTCACCACACACACGCTCTAGCCCCACTCTGCCTCCTTGTCAGATTCAGGGAAGACTGGCCACAGTGAATATTGAAATGCCTGCACCATGCCCAACACTCACACACAACACACACCACACACACACACACACACCATATACCACACACAGCTTCCCTCTTGGAGCTCCTGTTCTGCTCAGAACGAATCTGTCCAGGCAGCCTCTGCTCCCTGGGCCCTCACCGGAGATGGATGTGTGCTCTACATGGAGACAGAGAAGTGCAAACAAATCAATACATCAGTGGGTGGAAGACACGGATATCATACTCTGCCTGGCATCTCATGGCCTGTGGCCAAGGGTCTCAGTTGCTCCCCTGTTGGGCCTCCAGGATGCTCTTTCCAGCACTCAGAGACTGAATTAGAAATACAGCGATGTGCCTGGTGGGGACTGCTGGGGCCTAGGCCCAGGGCTCGAGGTCTTAAGTGACTCGTACGTGTTCACCTGGCCCACTGCCCAGTCCACGCCTGAGAACTTGTGCTTCCTGTGGTCTTGGCAGCTCTGCAGCCACCACCCTAAGAATCCCAAATTCCCAACATAAATGAGGAACCTATGGAAGGGAAGGAACTCAGCCTCCCAGCTGCATGGCTCAGTGGTGCAAAGCAGGAGGCTGGGAGGTCTCCAGCCTGCTACCTTTGCCATCAGGGACCACCGCTTGCCACCCATGGTGCCTAGCCTGTCCCCAACTGTTGTCCCCTGCTAGGGACCTCCAGAGAAAGCCACCCACTGACACACGTCACATGTGGTGGGACAGGAGTTGAGTCGTGGGCGCTCAGATTCAGGAGGGCAAACCCAAGGGCTGGAGACTGAGGCAGGGAGACCACAGGTGGTACCCTGGGGTAAGGTCCTACAGGGAGGCAGGGAGGCTAGCTGGGTCACCCAAGCCTTCCCTCCACTATTTGGTAGAGGATCACTCATGCAGAGGGGCTGTCTACTCTCTTTAAAGTCCACCAATTTATTTTATTTATTTATTTGTTTGTTTGTTTATTTAGGCTCAGGCTGCCTTAAGGGCAGGTCTGGTGTGGCATGTGGTGCTGGGGATCAAACCCCAGTCCCTTGCCCCTGATTGATTTTGCTCAAGAAGGCATTTTAGATACCCGAGCTAACCTGTCAGCCCCCTAAAGCCCACGATCTAAATGTAAACCTTACATGGAGACACCACCCAGAAATACTGAGCTCCCTGGTGTCTGACCACAGTGGGCTCCCTGGCCTGGCTGTGTGCAGGCTTCAGACCCAGCACAGGCCTGATGCCCCAAGCAGCCATGCAGTTTTATAAGTCTGGCTCTCTTCTCAAATAGCCACGTCAGGAACGTTGCACTGTGGCACACTGTAAATAATCCAGGAGCATAAAGATGGTTTCTGGTTGTGACTTTTTTTCTTGCCTAACACACAGAAATATTGCAATGCATCAGGGAAAAAATGAAGCAGGGATCTTGCTGTTGGACTTGAACCTGTGGCTTCAGGGTCTTTTGTTTAAACAAACATTCAGGGTACAGCAGGTGAGGTGCTATGGCCTGGAAGCCCAGTTCTTGGGAGGCTGAGGCAGGAGAAGCACCATGAGTTTGAGGCCAGCCTGAACCACATGCTGAGACTTCGTCTCAAAAAGCAAAGAAAGGGAGAAGAAAAGCCATTCAGGATGCAAGAAGCTTTTGCATATATGAATTGCCTCTCTAGATACTATCCTTTAGAGAAATGTGTATCACATTAGAAATGAAAAATAAGACAGTTGGAAAATATTTAGGAATTTGTTTCAAAATAATAATGCTAACAAGTGTGTTAGCATAAATAACATATTTTTATGTAAAATAACTTTTCCAAAACAAAAATAATTGGTGAGAAGAACGTCATGTTTTTGCAAATCTAATGTCGGCTTAATAGAAGACAGTCAGATTCTTTTAGCAGCTTTTGCATTTAATCTGTCAGTTTGGTTAAATCATGTGAAAAGAAAGCCCGGCTCCTGCACAAAACCATGAGGATGGGCAGGGATCGCTGGCTCAGGGCTTCTGAGGCCGCACCTCAAGAGCGCTGGCTCCGCAGAGGTGCGCTGTGGCCCTGGGCCAGAGCGGCTCTGCTCTGCGGGTTGAGGTGTACAGCCTTGCTCGCGTCAGTCAGCTACTCCAGGCCGCAGCTTGCGCGGTGGAGGGGAAGGCGTGGCCACCGTGGGACGGCTGCTCCGACCGCATGTGTTCTCTGAACAGTGTGCACACTATCTGGGCCCTTCCAGTAACCGCCGGTGTGGGCGTAAAAGCGATCACGTGTGCTTGGTGAGCAGGACGCGTTCTGAGAAACAGCCATTTCATCATTGGGCAGACACCACCAAACGTCCTTATGCAAGCTAAGGTGGCTCCAGCGTCACTACATCAAACCCATTGTGACTGTGTCACGTCAGTCCCCCTTCACTGGGACCAAAACACTGTGGGCTCACGACTTCCTGTCTAGGGAACGCTTGCTTCAAGATGACCCCACAGACAGGACTTATCTTGCAGAAAGGACCTGGGCTGCCCCCATGCAGACCCCATGCACCTGGGGCACCTGTTTCCTATGACAGATTCACAGGTACGGGGTGCAAATTCGGTACCCACTTTGCCCAATAGCCCTCCTTTGGAGTTTTATTCCTCTTATCAGGTGTTATTTATTATATTCAATAAAGTGCACATAGCTTAAGTTCTTGTTTCCTGTTTTCCTTGCTGTTGGTCCTGCCTTTGGGGACATGAGGTGGAGACTGGGGTAGGTGAAAGAGGGACTTCGCAGGGAAGGGGTGGAGCCAATGTGAATTTGGGGATTGGTGTGTGGCAGTGACTCAGTTTACACTGGAGTGGAGGTGGAGCTAGGGATAGAGCTGGGTTGGAGTTTGCTGGCTGGCCTGGGAACCCTGAGCTCCCACGGTGGAAACCCGCGCACCATGACTGGCCCAAGCTCCCACCTTGGCCAGGTTAGAGGAGAAGGTGCACAGTGGACTTTAAAGGCCAGTGCTAGGAGTGCTGAGGAAACTGAGGCTGGGAGCCACTAATGCCCCTGCCGGGGACCCATGTACTTGGGGCCGTTGGCAAGGGCTAAACAGAGGAATGGTGTGGGGGGGGAGCAACGATCAGCCTAATGCGGGCTTGCAGTCAACACTAGCTTTCCTCCTCCTTGGTACTTCTAAAGCCAATGTTTTACCAATAATCAAGGGCTGGAAAGAAGATGCACCCTGGTTTTATGCCTTAACCAGTCCTTCCCGTAAGGATGTCCGAGTGAAGCAGGCCTTCAGAAAGTAAGACAATCATTCAAAAGAAATATGCAAGAAAACTCTGATGAGTAATTCCACTTCTGGGAATTTGTCCCGCAAAATATTCCACATGTTAGGATTGCTCGTAAGGAGGAGAGTTGGGCAGTGCAAAGCCTGCCAACAGAGAAATGACTGCAGGTATTACACGTACGTAGTGAACCTTGGCTGACAGACTTGAGGTGCCTAGAGGTTTGGGGGAAGATGGCTGCTCCCTTGGGTTTGTGTGGGGAGGGCAGCCGTGGTCAAGTGAGTCCCCTGATGTGGAGCTTGAGAGCAGAAACAAAATCCTGCTGAACACATTTGTTTGCAAACTAAACTGTTTGCAAGCAGAGTGGCTTGCGATCTGAGGTACTGATATACAGTATTGAACATTATGCAGCTACTTAAAGGACAAACTATATATACAGTACATTGAAAGGAAATGCCTTAAAGGTCCCTTAAACAAACAAATCAAATTTCAGATTAGTATAAACTCAATCACATAAAAAATTAAAGTCTGTCTGTATGTAAGTTAACTGCATATAAATGAGAGAAAGAGGTGTAGACAGCTGTACGCCAAACTATGAATGCTGGTTTATTTGAGGAAAAGAGACTAAATGGGAAGGAAGATGGTAAGCAATTTTTATTTTTTACTAGATCTGCTTGCGTATTAATTGCTTTACAGTGAGACCACAATTATGCATTCATTGTATAATTGACAATAAAACTTTTTTCAAAAGGATTTTGGGTTATGGTGCGCTGTGTCATTACAGAGCTTTAACACATACGATTCCAAGTTTCCAACAGCAGAGTTCAGGGGGGACTGGTTGGTAAGTCTCAGCAAGAATGGCACAGAGACAGAGACAGAGACAGAGACAGAGACAGAGAGACCAAATACTAACATGGGGTCTCCTATCAGGATCCCTAGCAGTTTTCTTTTCAAATAACTTTGCTCCAGTGGCTGAATTTGAAGCATTGTACAGTGTCCTATATCCTCTGGCTAATTGGAAAAGCTAGTGGATTTTTGAATAGACCAGACTTGAATGAACATTGAATGCCCTACCTAAGCCAAGGCCTGGCTGCAGGTTGTCTGTTCCTGAGCCTCTTAGTTCAAGTGCTGAAGTCTGCAGTCAGCCCAAAGCGAGCTCCAGATTGTTAACCTTGGATTCTTCAGAAGTGTGTGTGTGTGTGTGTGTGTGTGTGTGTGTGTGTGTGTGTTGAGGAACAGGAGATTTTGAATCTTGAGCTAAGGAAGAACAGATAGGCACCTCTCCAAGATAATTTTCTTCCATAGTTTTCTCTCAAATTCATAATTTATTTGAGCTGACAAATTATTTTAAGGGCAGGAGTCATTAATGCCTTTGTGCCTTAGCATTTGTTAATTTATTGTAAGGCAGTGGTTTTGCTTTCTATCCTAACAACTAAAATTTAGGGCATAGGAGAACTCACTGGGGGAGGGGGTGTCTTTGGTATCACAGACACCAGTTTGGGGTGGGCAGAGTCTCTGCAGGGGTTTGGGACACAGCAGGCCAGGATTTGGATTGGGGCTCCGTCATTTGCTAAGTTTTGTTTCCTGGGAAAATTTCCTAACCTGTCACATGAACTAGGGCTGGGCTGAACTGCAGGACTGTCATAAAGACACCTATGTAAAGCACCTGGCATACAGCCTGGAGCATAGGGACCATGCAATACATAGTTGCAATCACTTGGACAGCAGGAAAGGGTAGCTCAAGACTTGCAAGGAGTGTTCTGAATTGAGTTCCATTGAAGTAGGCTTCTATAAATAAGAGCCTGCAGGTTGGCTTATAATGCAAGTATCAAGAATCAGAGTGATTTTCTTTCTTTCTTTGGGGTTCTTGCTAGCAGGCACATCAGGAGCTGGGAAGTGGAGGAGGGGATGTGGACAGAAGCCAAAGGGCAAAGCTGTTCCCTAGTGACAGAGCGGAGCCACAGGACCTGTTGATCAAGTGTCTCCCTGTGGGCAAGCATGTGTGCACATCACAGGAGGCTTGTCACTGCACCCTCTGACTCAGACAGCTGAGCAGTCTAAGAAAAGCCAAGGCAGGTGCCAGCTTCCCAGGACCCAGGGCTGCCATGTGCGCAGGGCCTCCGCACAGACAGCAAGAAGCTCTGGATGATGAACTGGACAGGGCCGTGCTATGGGGCCCTGCAGACCCAAACAGAGGGTATTCACTGGAGGACAATGGACAGCAGAGCAGGGCCGCCCAGTGGCAGCCACTGGAGAGATGGGTTCTGTCGCCAGCCATCGCTGACACTGCACATTGTTGAGACTGTCATGGTGGCCAAGGAAAAAGCCTTAGAGGGAAAAAATGAATCTTTGGGAAAGACGTGAGTCACTCAGCCTGGAGGGTAGAGGAGGGGCTCAAATTGAGAGGAGAAGACAGAGGTGTGGGAGAGATGGATGGTTGCTCTGTGTGGTAAAAGTGTGGTCACCATGGAGAGGGCAATGGGGACAGAGATGGCGACATGAGCCCTCTCCACCAGTTCACGGATTACTGTCATGTTACTTTCTACTTAATTCTCCTCGCAATGCCCTGGGGGTACAAAAAGGTGGCAAATTAATCATCAGAACCCACCAACTATATTCATTTAGAAAACTGCCAGTTTCAGAGCTAGGGTGTCCAATATTAAGAGTGTAAATTAGTTCAGACTCATCACAACTTCACAGGTGTTCTTAACTGTTGGAGATATCCAAGAATTTTCTTCTTAAAAAATAACTTTATTGTTTTCCTTGGCCCATGGATTAACCATCCCAAGAAGTTCCTTTGTTACAGTCAGGTAAAAATCCAACCTACCGAGCCACAGTCCCCAGAGCCAGGTCACTCTATCCACCTGACTTTCCCTGCCTCTACTAAACATTACTACAAAGGTCTCTGAAAATCCAAATTAAACTAGTTTCTATAAAAGTAGCTATCAAGGATTTAAAATAAAAATATGAAGGACAATGGTGGGCAAAGGCACTGCAGAGTTGACACATGTCACAGTGAGCTCCACTTTAATTCTCTGAAAGAATTTAGCACAGTTTCCCCCATTTTAACTCAAAAAATTAATTTCTGCATATTGTCCTTGAGATCTGGATTGGGGATGAAAAGGAGAAAACTATTCAGTGTGTGAGTATTTGATGTGAATTAATCAAGCAAGAGTTCAAACACTGGGGACTGAAGATTAAACTTCGAGTTTAGCATCCCAAGGACAGTGCTGTTTCTTACAGATATATCTTGCATCAAAAAAAAAAAAAAAATGGGTATTGATGTGTGTCTCATTTACAACATTCAGATGAGGATGTAATCTTTAGAACATCCCAATTGGAAGGTACAAAGATGTTGGTTAAGCAATTTTTTCTAAGTCGAAGAGAGCTCACAATTAGCACAACGTGGCCCAGTTCCAGGGTCACCTGTATTCTAGGCAAAGAGCACAGATGGCCTCCTGCCCCACCCACTTGTGGTAAGCTCTGTGACACATTTCAGTCTTTAGACTCTGGGAGAGGAAGTTGTATTGCACTTCCACAGGAGAGGAAGTGAGTTTTGCCCTCAGAAAGAGCTCTTGAAAGGCCTTGGCCACTGTCCCCGCTGCACTATTCCAGGTGTGAAGGTGGTCATAGAGACCAACCGTCATCTCTGTCCACTGCTGGCAACCTGAGGAAGCCATCAGCCCCTGCTGGAAAGCCCTGTGTCCAGAAAATAAGACACAACATGGGGCTTACATTTGACATCATCCCTCCGGCTTCTCCCGGCCCAAGGGACGTACTCAGTGGGGCTGACACCCAGTTGGCTTATGCCACCCAGGTGTGGTCAAGGGTTTACATAGCAAAAGTGGTCTGCTCAGGTATCTGGAGATCATCTGTTCTGGAGAATAAGCTAGAGAGAGATCTGTGAGCAGCTGGTCCTGTGCAACCAGCCATCCCTTGGCACATTCAAGTGCCAGAGGATGGACAGGAAGACCTAGCACACCTATGGCAGGCTCTGACTTGAGCTGGGCTGTGGTCCAGGAAGCTTCTCATCCATCTCATATGAAGTCGGGTTGGTGGATTTGACAGAAAGGGGACACCGGGGATAACTCACTCCATGCCAGACATCCAGCCTTCAGGATGTAATGACGTTCCTCCCTCCACACTCTTCCCAGAATCCCATATTGCTTGGTTTATAGATGATACTCTACATGTTCAGCTAGTGATCATGAGAGACATTTCCTGTTTGGTTAAGCAGGTTAGGAAGAAAGTATAAGATGGAATTCTTGCTATGGAAGTTAAAAAGGAGACTTCATAGGAAACAGCTAAAAACACATGCAAAGAACACTATGCCCCTAAGCCACAAGGGACATCAACAGGACTGTAGGGCTGGATGACTTAAAGACAGTGGCTTTCACTGCTGTTGGAGCTTCCTGAACATTTCATTCTTTCATTATTCCTGGAGGTAGAATACTCTTAAAATAGGATTTCTCATTTCTGGGAAAATGGAATAGACATATTATTCCTTATCCTTCCACTAAGCATAACTAAAGACTGTGGGCACTGCTTATACATCAAAAGAAGCTTAAGAAGATGCTAGAGGCAGGGAGGAGAGAAAGGAAGGATTGACCCTGGACCTCATGGCTTCAAGGCCAGTACTGTGGTGAGGGGTGTGCACCAGGTTTTTCTCTGCTGGCCTTTTATGTCACAATGTGCCTGAGGAAACCGGCAGCCCAGAAATGCTAATAGACATCTGACAAAGCATTCTATCAAAAGCCAGTCATAGGACCACCCAAGCATTGTTAGACAGTAGTTCTCTCCGCTCTACTCTGGCCAAACGCCAAAGAAGCTGCGACCACCCCGTCCCACCAGCAGTGATGAGAAGAAGCCTGAATTTCCTCTCTCAGAGGAGGGGTGAAGAGGAATTCCAGCATGCTTGCCCAGGTGGCATCAGAGAGGCAAAGTAGGGCACCTGGGTTGTGATCCCCACCGGCTCGTGGCAAAACCTCCTTGGGAATTGCACCACCATGTTATACGGCCTAATTGTACTACTTGGGAAGGGGCACGCTGAATCTCTGGCGTACTCCTTACCATAGCATACAAATCTGTAGTTCCCTCAAAATAGAATGTTAAGCATAAAGAAGTAAAAGAATTCAATTATGTCTTGGCTGTTAACATGGCTCTATCAGAAAATAGAGTTGGCAAACAAAACTGCTCATCTAAAATCTAGCAGTATGCATCAGCTCCCATGGCTGCTGTGATGAGCTGCCACATCTGGGAACCTGAGCACACAGTTTATTTTCTTATAGCTCCAGAGCCCAGAATTCTGAAATGAGTATCACCTGGTGGAGCAGGGGGCCCAGCTTCTGGTGGCAGGGCACCCCTTGGCTTGTGGCCACATCACCCCGATCTCCTCAGCTCCTTCTGCTTCCCCTGCACCAGGCCTTCTTGGGGTGCATGAGGTTCATCTCCCTCTGTCTACAAAGATGGCTCTGAGAGCCCTGAGGGCCACCTGGAGTCCAGGATAGTCTCTCCTTGAAAGTCTTGGCTTTGTCACGTCTGCAGGTTCTCTTTTCCAAATGTAATTCCAATTCCATTTTGCAGAAAGGGAGCCCTGCTATCTGTAGCGGCCACTGTTCAGCCTGCCACGACATACCAAGCAGTCCATTGCACACGTAGGTACAGTATATTTAGAATCTACCATGACGGAACACCTAGGGCTTGTGCATGTTCTGCTGTAAGCACAATAGCACACGTACTCTGTGACCGTTTCCCTCCTGATCACAGGAGATAGGCAGGGAACAAAACAGCAACTCCCTCCTGAACGTGGAGTTGATATTCTAGTGGGCGAGACACAGACATAAACGCACGCGTGACTTGGTGATCCTCCTGCTTTCAGCCGCCCCAGTGCTAGGATTACAGGCATGTGCCTGGACTCGGGGCTGGCTCAGCACTCCTGGAAGGGTGGGGCTGGCATGGCATGTGGTGCCGGGGATCGAATCCCGGTCCCTGTGCTTGCTTCAGCAGGTTCTTAGCCTGTTGAGCTCTCTCACTGGCCCTTTTATTTCTGTTATTACTATTTTGGGTGCTGGGGATTGAACCCAGGGCTTTGCACATAATGAGCACATATACCACTATCATGCAGCCCCCCGCCCCCTACACACTACAACTGTTCAACCTTATTGTGAGGGTCATAAGTGAGCCAAGGCCAGTGCAGAGGAGAGATCCAGGAGGACTCAGGGTCTGGGGAGAGGAGGAAAGGTGTGAGACACCACCCTGGACCATACCTGTGGCTTTCCAGTACAGTCCAGAGCAGAGTTTGTTGTGGTGAGCGCTCCGTTTCTTCACCTCATGCAGTAGTTTCTGTCTGCTCCAGGCCTCTGTCTCTCCTGGGTCCATGTGAGAGTTGGGAGGAGGGGGAGGACACCAGGGCAGAGTCTCAGGGGAGAGACGGGAATGGTGCTATCAGCAGCAGATGGAGATGGCAGTGTCCCCGGGGTGAGTGGAGACCCTGGTGGCCACATGCCAGGAGGCCACACCCCGGAGTGTTCTGAGTGCCCTTCATTGAGGCCTGATGGTGGCAGCTCTGTGAGCCTGTCCCTTCACGGGCAGGGCCCATTCCTTGGGATGCAGGTCTGAACTACACAGGTCCTGGGCAGTATCCAGGATCAATTCCTATGAGCAAACGAACATTTCAATCTTGACTCAGTGTCTGATACCATCCTCCAGACGGGCTGTACTGTTTGTTTCACACCCACCAAAGCCCGAGCCCAACGCTGACAACTGGGCAGCCTCGGCCTTCTTGTCAAGGTGCTGCGGGAAGAGCCACTTCTCAACAATCCTTGAAACGCAGTGTTCTGGAAACGCGAGGGCAAATGCCTTTCCCGGTGCCCGTCAGCCACTTATACTCTCTCTAGCTAGCTGTCCTTTGCCCTTTTTTGGTGGAATATGTATCTCGCTCTGTCTCTCTTTATTGCATTTGTGGGAACTATTTGTGTTTTTAGGATGTCTTGCTTCTGTCTGTAAAATGCCAAGAGTAAGTTTGCCAGTATGTTATCCGAGGTCCTGGGGTGCACACAAGAAAAAGTGACTGGCTCACACCAGCAGAAACTGGGGTATCTGAGAGGGCACGCTGTAGACCACAGATTCACGGGAAAGCTAGAGAAGGAGACCTTGAAAAAAGGTAGGCTGGCACACCCATAGGGCCCCACGGGGAGCACCTATGGAGGAGCACTGACGGCCTCGCCAGGGGACTCACACAGGCTGGCCACAAAACTGGCCAGTGGGCACTCTCCCCTGTCCCTGATTCAGTCCCCAGCCACAGCTGCTGAGTGTATCACAGCCTCTGGGTGCAGGGAGTGGAGAAAGGGTCTGAAGTTTGATCCACTCACAGGTGGAGAATGTCTCATCTGTGAGGAGGAGGTGAGGAGGGAGGGGGAAAAG